>CAAKHD010013774.1:24802-37628 GCA_901007705.1 Fistularia tabacaria | reverse complement strand
ATACCTGAAAATAAGCGTGTGCTTTTGATAAAAAAATAAAAAAAAAAAAAAAAAAAAAAAAACAAAGCTGCACCAAAGCACTTTTAAAATGTCTCAAGGAACACTTTCCTCCTAAATACCTCATGTACACGGGAAGAAGATCTGGTGAGCCACTGGAGAACAAGTATTTTCCCAAAAATGTTTGCAAAACCTGGAAAGATGAGCCCCACCAATGCCATACTGAGAGGTGGCATCATGTTGATGATGAGATGCAGAAACTTTATCTAGGTGTTTAACTACATTCTGCTCCCTAGTATGATCTGAAAGCTTTATCCGACCAACACTGAGAACAACTGTCGGATTAGAAAGATTCTAAGAATTCTTTTTTACCTCGAATCAGTCAGATATGTGTTAGCCAACCGAAATCTGTTCCCCTACAGACAGCAATCAGGATGAAGTATGTGTCGGGACAACAGGCTTTGAGTCAGCTGATGTCCAGCACTTTTCGAACCGACAGGGCAGACCCTTCTCCAATTGTCCAAGACCTTCATCAGTACCAGTAACTGATCCCAGGCACAAATGCGGAAGACAAATGTTCCATTCCTTTGCCGGTTTTCGTGACATGTTCTCTGGGCGCTCAGTCGATCAGATGTTTTTCCGAACCGCTGGAACGCGCTTCTAAGGCGCCTCAATGTTGAAAAATGAGCATTAGCAGATGCCGCAGTTTGATGAATTAAGATAGAAGCCTGCGCATTTGCATGCAGAAGAAGTTCTCCGCAAGATGGACCAAAACACATTTGTGAGTGAAATACGGGAGCATTAATGTCTTTTAGCGGAAAGAATAAATCTTTAGCTGCAGTATAGTTGGGCAGACATGGACCACACCTGGGTAACAGACATCCCAGACCTATACGATAAAAACCTACACGGCTTAAAGTCTAATCTGGTCATGTCATCTGTCACTGCTGGGATGCAGAACTCTGAATCTGAACATGACCTACTAACAGTCATCAGCTCTGCTGATAATGCTTGATCGTGTGATTTTTAAGGAAACGCAGGCTTATAGTAGATTTAGCTAGGCTGGTTGAACGCAGTATATAATCCACTACATAATATATGTCTAAACAGCTCTCTGAGTACTTCACTGCTCACATTTATTTTGCTCAGCATTCGTTTCGCAAACTCTCTAAACCTTCTTCCCTCTTGTCATGTCATCTCTTCCTGGTCTTTCCCCTCTACCGCTTCCTGTCTCCAGCCAGCAATCCCAAGCCAAGGAATCGTCCCAGGCCCCTCAGATGGATGTGGGGGGTGAAGATGGAGGAGGCGGAGACATAGGCGGCGGTGGCAGCGGAGGAGGAGAAGGCGATCTGGCGGCACGCTACGAGAGAGACTTGGTCCACAAGTTGAAGCTGCTCCGCCATGAGCTGTCTCTGCAGCAACCTCAAGCCGGCCACTGTCGCATAGAGGTATCCAGGGAGGAGATCTTCGAGGTGTGTACCAATGTAACACCAGGAAAAGCTAAACACCAATCAGA
This sequence comes from Fistularia tabacaria, assembly GCA_901007705.1. Taxonomy (NCBI): domain Eukaryota; kingdom Metazoa; phylum Chordata; class Actinopteri; order Syngnathiformes; family Fistulariidae; genus Fistularia; species Fistularia tabacaria. The sequence continues at coordinate 36,115 of CAAKHD010013774.1, read as the reverse complement.
TTCTCTGTCCATACATGTTCACATTAATTGTCAGTATGTTGGAGGAGAAGCTCATTGAAATCCTGCAGCCTTTAAAATGCAGCAGTTGACAACATTTTGTTAACATTGTCTGAAATGAAAGTTTTAATAAAAGACACCGACATTCACCTCCCAGTCAATCGGAATTTCTGTAGAAGTTAAGAGAGCCGTGTGATAAATCCTGTTCGAGGAGTCTCTGTTTTTGAGAAAGCAAACACATCTGGCACATAAATGGCACCGAATAGGAATGTTTTGACTGTCGTGGAGTGAAATACATTGTTTACTTCCTGCTAATATTTACATCCGTACAACAAATCCCTTCTTCCTTTGTTTGAGTCAGCAGCCTATTCTCCCAACCACACTCTTCCTCTCAGAGCTTAACAGCAGCTCCACTGCTGAAAAAACAAAAAACGATGTGCACTGGCGCAAGCGGTCGCGTTGTAGGTCACTCACTGTTTGTCTTGCACAAGATAGCCCCTACGTCTGTTAATGAATTTGAAACGGCATGTTTGCGGGTCCAGGAATCGTATCGACAGATAATGAAGATGAGGCCCAAAGATCTGAAGAAGCGTCTGATGGTGAAATTCAGAGGAGAGGAGGGCCTGGACTATGGAGGCGTGGCCAGGTGATGATCTCTTCCTCTTTCATTTAAGCGAGTCACGTTTGATATCTGCTGTTTACTTCAGTCGCCAATGGACTGACCCCTGCCAGGAGTCCATCTTTTCCTCGGCAGTAACAACAGATGAATGGCACCTTAATGCAGCACCTGTGATCTAAAGCCTGCAAACTAAGTAATAGAAGTATATGAGTTTAAACATATGAAGCCTGGTATTGATATCCCCTGTCAGCTTTTAAAAGTTCAGAAAAACAGGATCTCTTTTGTGGGATGTTCAGCCTTTGTTTTTATTTTATTTTTTTTATTTTATTTTTTTTTTTTATTTACCACGTTTCCCTGGAGATTGGGTTTTTGATAACACTGGTGGTTGTCTGTAGGGAATGGCTGTACCTGCTGTGTCATGAAATGTTGAACCCCTATTACGGCCTGTTCCAGTACTCCACAGACAACATCTACACACTACAGATAAACCCTGACTCCTCTATCAACCCCGTGAGTGCACACAAACAAGCACACTCTCTCTCTCACACACACACAAGGCTCTTTCCACTCGACCTAATCCCTGATCCTCAATATTGCCGTCTGTCCCTCTTCATTTCAGGACCACCTTTCATACTTTCACTTTGTGGGCCGGGTAATGGGCCTGGCGGTGTTCCATGGTCACTACATTAACGGGAGCTTCACGCTGCCCTTCTATAAACAGCTGCTAGGCAAGCCCATCCAGCTCAATGACCTGGAGACCACAGACCCGGAGTTGCACAAGAGTCTCGTCTGGATATTGTGAGCAAACGCACCTGCAAACGCTGAATTTTGCTGCACTGCCTTTCAGCAATGCTGTTGTTGTTTTTTTTTTTTTTTGAATGCTTTTGTTAATGTGTAACATTCAAATCTGCCTCTCATTTTAACATCGTCTTCTGTGGGCAGAGAGAATGATATCACCTCAGTCCTCGACCACACGTTCTGCGTGGAACACAATGCCTTTGGCAAATTCCTGCAGCATGAGCTCAAACCTAATGGCCGTAACATCCCCGTCACGGAGGAAAACAAGAAGGAATATGTGAGGTAAAGATTGTGAGATCTTTTGTTTTGTTTTTTTTCAATACTGGTGAACTATATCCCCCCATCTTTTATACATCAGATATAAACTTGGAAGTTTTGTCAAAAAACAATCTTCATCAATTCCAATTGCTCTCACACATCTTCAGTATATTTGTGTAAAATTAATAACTTCCTATAACAAACACTTTCAAAAAATTTGCTCAGTTCACCTTGATAGTCGGAAGATATTAATAGATTTTCTGCTTCAGCTAAAGTTTAGCCCAAGTCTATTTTGGAATGAAGGACTTTATATGAAGGACTAGAGCTCAGCCTGAATTTGTAAATCTGTAAAAGATGACAAATTGTGCACTTAAATTGATTAAGATTTATTGACCGGTCTGTTTGAAATCTGTCTTGGAACTTTGGACGTCTTCCTAAATCATTGTGGTCGAAATCGAGTTTTACCTGACAGAGGAAATTACAGAGTGCTCCCAGTTAGCTACCTGGTGCAATAAATAACACAAATATTGGCAACATTTTTACCACTCGCTATATTCTCCATCGACCAGCCTGCAGCTGGTTTAACTTCTGACTGGTCACATGGCAGCTGATCAGCTGTGACCCAGCTGCAGTTTTTACCAATAACAAACAAAAACCTGTTACATTTTTAAAAGCTGCATTTTGGTTTCCATGTCTGGACCAAAGCCAGGGAGAAGCTTATATTGTGATTTCAGAGAAGTGATGCAACTTTACATTATTTTTATAATAATGTATTGAATATTGTTTCTCTGGAGCCTGAAAATATAACTTGTTTTGTTAATTTTTCCAGACTGTATGTAAACTGGAGGTTTATGCGTGGAATCGAAGCCCAGTTTCTGGCACTGCAGAAGGGCTTCAGTGAACTCATCCCTCAGCACCTCCTCAAACCTTTTGATCACAAAGAACTTGAGGTACAGTGTCTTAACTGTACCTTAAAAAAATAGTGACTGAAGAGATGCTAACTTCTTATTTGCTGTCATTGGAGGACTGTCAGGAAAAAAAGAACGTCGAATAATTTTTTGCTCAATTAAACCGTTTCCTTCTCCTGTTAATCCAGTTGATCATTGGTGGTTTGGGAAAGATAGACCTGGCAGACTGGAAGACAAACACCCGCCTAAAGCACTGCACAGTGGAAAGCAACGTGGTGCGGTGGTTCTGGCAGGCGGTGGAGGACTTCAGTGAGGAGAGGAGAGGGCGCCTGCTGCAGTTTGTCACCGGCTCCACCAGGGTCCCCCTACAGGGGTTCAAAGCGCTGCAGGGTGGGTCATGCACCAGCTCACACACACAGCCGGGGTGTGTGGTTCTGATGACAAATGATAGCCTCGTCCCACCTTCTATTCTGATTAGCTGCACAGTATAAAAAGGAAATGATTGCGAATGCCTCGATCGCAACCCTCTGAATGGATTACTTGATTTATCAGACCCTGATTGTTGCATACACTTCTTGCTGATGTATCCATATCAAACATGTCATAGAGTAATGCAACGAAAGACCTAGACCTGTCGCATCTCAGGCTTATCCAAAGATGTATTCATAGACTAATCACAATTAGAGAAGATTCATAGACTAATCACAATTTTTCATTTCATCCATGGCTAGAGCAGCAGCAGGTATCACGTCACTGATCCGCTTGAAGTTCATAGCGATACCGTGCCTGCACAGCTCACTGTAGTTCCGGCGCTAAAATGAGAAAATCCAGTTCAGCGCGTTTTGGTAATTCGAGCCTTATAACTGAAAAGCCAGAGAGCTTCGGAGCAAAGAATCCCTTCATTGCAATGTGAATTCAGTTGTAGGAATGGAAGTAGTTTCATACATGCTGAGATTCTGGGAAGACTTTTATCTGGAAGTTCCTTCCGACTGATCACCTTAATCAAAAGAAAGCTATATTGAATTTAGGCCCGTCTAAGCAACAGAGAAACAACTACCAGCACACAGAGAAATTCCATGCAGTTCCATAATTCATGAGCTGATATTCAGCAACTCACAGCAAAAAATGTTGCAGATAACAAGCTTTGTAGAAGAGAAGAAAAATATCTTTCTTTGTGGGAGCGTCCCCTTTTAAGTCTCAAAGTTTTTGGCTCCAATTTGCAGCAGGGTTTCTTCATGCGAGCTTCAAAACTGGGCGAGTCTGACATTGGCAAGTAACTATTTAGTCAAATAATTACCCAGATTTGAGTTAAAGCCGGCACCATTTGTATGTGAAAATGAAAAACATTTCACTGGATTAAATCTGTCCGAGAGAGAAACATGAAAAGACTAGGAAGTTCTGGTCATGTTCTTATGTTTGCTGCTTGGCGAACTACAGTAACATGCTAAGACTATACAAACGGTATCAAAGCCGACACTTTGAAAGTGCCTTCAGTCAGTCAAAAGTAGATTAGAAGCCAAATTTTAAAAGCACTTTTCAAGGTGGGAAACTGCTTTTTATGCAAGCAATTGAGCTTTCAAATAACTACAACCCATAATAGTCTGTCTTGGCTTTTTGTAGGCACTTGTTTCATCTGTGTTTCAGCCTTAGACGTTTTGAAGTGGCACCGATGGGGGTCCTTTTTCCCGGAGACAAAGAACCTTGTCTCTTATTTTGCCACAGGAATTATGTTCCCATGAATAAGAATATCTAAAGGACAACTAAAGTCAATTTTAAAATAGCCCAAATCTTCACTTTTGCAAGCATAATCACACCGTCATTATCATCTGAATTATTTGGTTTTTCTTGAGGTCGGGGCTGATAAATCCCACCTGCCGTCTTCGGAAGACATGTCATGCTGTGCACTGGAGTAGATCAGTGATAACTAGAATGTATGTGTGTAAGGTTCTACAGGCTCTGCAGGACCAAGGCTCTTCACCATTCATTTGATCGACGCCAACACAGACAACCTGCCCAAGGCTCACACGTGGTAAGGAACGGCTGACGTTTGAATCGTCGATGTGTTCGCCCGCCAACATCCCTAACAGTCCCGCTCTCTTATCTCCAGCTTCAACAGGATAGACATCCCTCCCTACGAGTCTTACGAAAAACTTTACGAAAAACTGCTGACGGCTGTGGAGGAGACCTGCGGCTTCGCTGTGGAGTGACGAAGCCATGACCAAAACTGCATTAAAAAACACAGTTGCACTTGCATTCAGATATATTAACATTTTCAATGTATACACACACGGAAACACACGCGCATACACACAAAGAACATCCAAGTATACGCAGTGTATACTGAGAGGCCAAGCATGACCGGAACACATGCAGTCTGTCTCAACCTCTGCAACACAAACTGTCAGGGGGGCTCAAGGAGGAAGCACAACCAAGGGCGGGGGGGTGGGGGGCGGGACAGAAACAAAAAGTGTTTTAAAGATTTTTTCAAATGTTTTGAAGAAACATTTTTATCTTTCAGTTTTAACAAGCTATGATGTCAATTCCTCAGAATGTCTGCCGCCACTGATTCTGTCTCCTGTCACACTCAAGCCGGCGAACAGAGACCCTCCAAATCCAATGTGCGGAGCGAACAAAGCGGAGACTGATTGTCTTTCTTCCTGACGAGTTGATTGATCGACTAGTATTCACGCTTCATGTTTAACCACTGTCGTGTATCCGAATGTGTAAATATGTGTGTGCATGAGAGGTAGTGTGAAATACGAGCGTGTGTGTGTGTGAGTGCATGTGTGTGTGTGTGTGTGTGTGTGTGTGCGCGCAGCATGGCACCTGGTTATGCTGTTGAAAAAAAAAAAAGATCAAATGAGCCTGCTTCTCTGTTGTAGGTAACTTTTTTTTTTTTTTGTTTCTTCCATTTGTACCTGCTACCACTCTGATCCACTCTGAAGTTTTATTATTTATTGATTACTGACCAAGCTGCTATTAGCTCATCGTAGAGCTCACACTAATCTCATCATCCCCCCCTCCCTGCCAGAGTTGAAGGATCAATTCGTTTGCAAATCATGTAGCCCACAAAGTTTCAATTTTTTTATTTTTATTTTTTTAACAATCATGTCAACTCGGAAATATTCCTGTGACCGTCTGGAAACTGTTAGTGTTTTGAATATGATGTCACAAACATCAAAAAGGAAAAGGGCCTGACCGTCCCTGCCCCTGAATTTTCAAATTTTTCGTGGTCAGTTGGCAAGACTTGGCATTTTTCAAAATGAGCCGTGGAAATGCAAAGGTAGACTCAGCTTCAGGAACTTTTTTTTCCATTTTATGTGATCTGTATAATAAAAACTTGAGCCTGTCACACATCGAATTTGCAGTTTTCAACAACCTATTTTCTCCTTTGTGGTGCCGGCGTGTTTCTGCCCATTTGCTTTTTTTTTTTTTTTTTTTTGTCTTCATTGTCTGAATGGTTAAAAAAGGTTCACCTGGGTCTTGTATGTCATCTCTGTGAAAGACTGCCATGAATGAACAAACAGGCGTTTACAGTCGCTGGGCCATCACAGACATGAATGGAATCGAAAACCTCAAATTCTGTGAGAGAAAGGAGGGAAACTGGGCTCCCTCGCTGATTGAAGACTGTTAAGCAGAATCTTTCAATCTACATTTTCTAGGTTCTGAGTTCACTATGTTATGGATGAGAGAGTATTGTAACTTACTATGTACTAAAACATTTATGAAATACAGTGTAAATAAGATTATATTAAAAGAAATTAAATTGAAAATAATTCCTTTGTGTTATGGCATTTTTTCCTGTCCAATGTATTAAAATACAAAATCAATTCAGGAAGAAATTCCTTTAAAGATCTGTCAGGATCATTTCAATGTGTCCTTGTTTTCAGCTGGTTCGTCACAAGTCGTTATCACACGGAACACTTGTCTCAGAGGTGGTTGCCGGACAATGAGCCATATCCCTGAGTGCCATGGCAACGGGAGGTGCCCTGCCTTCTTGTATAAATACGACTGCAGCGCCCCCTGCTGGTCAGTAGGTTGTGGTAGAGCGAGAAATTTCTCTGACAGGAAGTGAGTGCTTCTGACCACATGCACCATCTGCTGCAATTTGTCTTTGACTTTATGACCGTTTATACTGTTTGTCCCCCAGCATTGTGTCAGACTGATGGTGTGATGGTCATGCGTGATGTTCTTTTCCTTTCTGCTGTTCGTTCAGGGGTCGCCACAGCAGATTATCTGCCTCCCTTTCAGTCTATTGTATGTATCCTTTCCTCTCAGACCAACCACTATCATGTCCTCTTTCACTCCATTCCATAACGCTCTTCTTTGATCAGCCTCTTGGCCTCCTGCTTGGCTGTTCCAAGCTCAGCATCCCTGTACTAACTTATTCATTATCTGTCCTCTGTACATGTTCCGGAACTCCCAAAGTTCCAACCACTAACATAAACATCACACCATCAATTTCTAGCTTCAGACTCATCACTCTATTTGATACTTCGTTTGCCTCCAGAACATTCCAAACAAACTACTCCTTAAATATAAGTACCACTCCATTTCTCTTTCCATCAATACCGTCATAAAACAAGTTGAATCATCACGTCAACCAACTCATCGCTCTCAGTCCAAGCCTCAAGCTTTTCCTCTTCCCTCTGACACACATTCCCTCTCTCCTCCAACCCGCAGTAGTCCAATCTCCACAAGTAGCCCACAGATTATCAGCAACACAGGAAGTTGTTAACCTGGGCCTCGACCAATCTGGTATTGAAGTCATAGGTTTGATTTGCGTTTTTGGTCTGGCATAGGTTTAATGTTGGACATGGGACCAACTCAAGGAGAACACTAACTTGTGCCCCCTCCGGCCTGGATTTTAGTTATGCATGATATATTTGTTAAACTTTTATTCATCACACGATAATGTATTGTTTGTAATGAGTGTTGCTGTGATCTTTATTTGGTTCTGATCTGAAGGGGATATGTCATGTTAATAGGACTTTGCATTGTTGGCTAATGGTTTAACTTAGGTTCAGTACTAATCATTTTTAATCATTATTTCTTATTCATAATCCATGAAGGAAAACATGGTACAGGAATTCAGCTGCAGCTACTAAATTCAGTACAGTTTGGACAAGAAACGCATTTGTTTTGGGGTGTCTATTCATCAGAACAGAGCCTAAAATGCCTCATGCTGCCCAACCTACCCTGAATAGGTAGTGATGAAAGCCTTTTACATTTTTGTAAAACAGTCAACGAGTATCAAGGATCACTGTTATTGATAGTGACAGTTTACGTCATCTGTTCAGCTAAGAAAAGGCTGTAATGCACATTTTATTCACAATCTCGTCCTACATGATGTACAGATCACACTTGCTGAATAGCCTCATGTTCTTTGATGTTACTCCATTGATGATATAAAAGTCAAAAGAGAAAAATTACATTGGCACTGTTCTGAACTGCCCGCTTATGTTAAGAGGAGAAAGTGAGACTAGTACCTTTGTATTGAACACAAGATATATAATGTAGATGATACATTGAGTTTATGGGTATGTATTCATTTCTACATATTGACAATCCAGTTGACTGGCTTGGCTTTTCCAATTGGACAAAAGCAAAAATTATCCAATACAGGTAAAGTAAATAGGCCAGTCACAAACTAACATGTAGGAAGCATGATTACAAATGATATACTGCACAATACTGTTCGGAGGAAGAACCAGGGAATTTAAAGAGATTGACAGGTTATATTCACCGTCATCATTAATACATATTTGTTGATGAATAATAAAATGTGCACCCGTGCACAAAAAGTTGTTTCAAATAATCCATTATGAGTCTAGTCATATCACAAATGTATAAGTACTTCATAAACCTCAAACACATAGAACATGCTTAATTTGTTTTAAAGCCTCCCAATCCAGGTTTTTATTTTCTCCTCATCAGTTTCACCTCACGTAGCTGTACAAATTCTGACATAGCACGGTGTTCTTATTAATTTGCATTCGAAAGAGAACTTGCAAGCAGTTACAAGTCAGCAACTGAACACAAACCAGAACACTGCATTAAATCTACCGGTACGTCAATATTTATGAATGGGGAGCGGGGGTCCCGAATATCTACTCAAAGTCTTGAGATTCTATCACGTAACTTTATTTTATTCACCGGCTGCCGATTCATAAGTAGCACCAAAAATAAATAATTAAATCATTTATTATTAAAAAAATAAAATCCTTTCCGGGTTTGACTACAGTTCCCGGAAGGCCGCGGCTCGAGCGCAGCTAAAAGACATCGTGCGCATGACGTCACGAACTTGCCACTGTTCTTGTTTTGGCAGTTTGTTTCCATATTCACGGATAGTCTCTCTCCCAAGAAGGCGTCTTTGTGCTGGCTGCCCAACAAAAAGAAAGCTGCGGTAGGGTTTTTTCCCTTTAATGCATTCCCATGTCTCGTTTCCAGACGTCGCGTGGACGGTTTGAAGGGGTGTTATGGTTAAAAACGCAAACAGAAGTCTGCTAACTCGTTAATCTATTGGCTAGCTAGCCAGCCAAGCTGATTAACGTTAGCTTAGCTGAAAACATTGCCTTCTTTACGTGTGAGGAGACAGTATCATCCAGGTCTAAAACTATCCACTCAAGCTCTTTTCTTTTTAACCTCAGTCTAAATACGGTGTTGACGATAATGTCACAGTGGCAAGTAGAGCATTTGATATTGCAAACAATGCCAGTTCCAGTTCCTGGTCGTTCCAGCGTCATGTACTTGATGAGAATGTGCAACGGTAACATTGATGTCTCTGATGTAACGTCAGCCCAGGGGCGACTGTTGCTGGGTGGGAAATGACCGTAGTGAGGATTTGTGACGACACAATGATCTGCGATCACGTAAGGCGTTACGATATCAACTTTTCACTAGACGTTAGCAAACAACTCTCAAGTTCGCCCGCCGGATGGTGAAGTTCAGTTAAACCATACCAAAACATCCGTAAATGTCCACACCTATCAGAGTACAATTTCTGTTGTTTTTTTTTTCCCACCACGCCTGTCACATACATTGATAGGATGAGTTAAAAGGTAATGTCCCTCCTGTGTTGAAAAAAAAATACTATCATATCTTTAGTTTTGTTTTTTATCAGCGGTTTGCAGACATCACGTGGGCAGTGTGGGTTTTCTCATTAGGCCTGAGTCAAAAGTAAAATCCGAGCGAAGGTACTGGTGGTAAAGCCCGTCGACACTGACTTATCTATATCTGGAACAATACAATGTGGTGTTAGAGTTTTTCAGTGTTATCTTTGGGGATCTTTAACCCCCTGAGTTAAACACATCAAATGCTGCTGTAATGTAGAGAAAACAAAAGGCTGACGAGGAGAAATCTCCAAAATTCAGCTTCTCGCATCAAATGATTTAGGTATGAAAACCACCAATACAGACAGAAGGAAAACATTAAAAAAAGGTGTGCGTGTGAATGACATTTAACAAATCAGTTAAACTTTTTGTTTCATTGTCCCTAGCACACATTAGCCTTGCCTAAATATATCATTTATGATAAATGGGTGTGGTCCACCATCATGTTTGGTAAATGCTGCAAGATATCAACTATGTTGTTAAATCATTTGGTGAATTCCAGGGGAATACCATTGTCAGTGTGTGTGTGTGTGTGTGTGTGTGTGTGTGTGTGTGTGTGTGTGTGTGTGTGCGTGTGCGTGTGTGTGTGTGCGCCATGATTCTATGTGTGGGCTAATTCAGTCAGCAGGCAAAGTTCGGTGTCACGATGGCAGATGGATGCAGTGATGATGATGTCATCCACCTGGCAAGTTTCAACATCCACCGCAGCCAAGGTTCGTTCACTTTCTGAAATTACTCCATATTTGTTTAAACTCTTTATTAGCGTATATCAGCTTGTAATACTCTTCTTCTCTCACGTTTTTTTTTTTTATCTGCTTGATGTTTTAAGCTGTTGAAGGGAGCAGTCAGCAAAGTGTTTCAGAAAAACAAAATCCTTTTGTGTTATAGGCTTTCATCTAATGTCTCTGTACGGTTTTATAATGGCAGAGATTGTTTGGTTACACCAGTTTAAGTGTCAAAATGATCTCTTGTTGGTTAGGAATGCCAGGGGAGAGTGGGTGGTGGTCTGTAGCAACAAATGATCGGGAATGGGTTACTATGTTGGGAGGAAGTAGTCGTTCTGGTACCCATAGACAGAGCTTCTGGAATATGAGCTAAAATTTTAAAAGGCAATATAACATAGATGATACAATAATATGACGCATATGGAACAGAAAAACTCTTACAAATAGGATTCAAATTGAGTCAGCAATCTTTTAGAGTGGTACAACAAGAAGAGAGTTGCATGCATCAATACTTTCCATCAAAATATGAAGTGAGAGCTGATGACACTGAATCAAAATAAATGCATGTTAATATTGGGTATGAACAGGGAATTATTGATTGAACTGTGGAAGATGCACTTTGAGGCCGCTAAAAGGAGCTCATCAGTAACTTTGCAGTGTGATGCACTGAACTGTAACTCCCTCCAGAGGCGCTCAAGAGGAATTCATCTTTGAAGTTTAATTCAAATATGTCCCCAATTACCTTATTTGATCTGTGTGTGTGTGTGTGTGTGTGTGTGTGTGTGTGTGTGTGTGTGTGTGTGTGTGTGTGTGTGTGTGTGTGTGTGTGTGTGTGTGTGTGTATTTGTGTGTGTGTGTATGTGTGAGTGTGTGTGTGAGTGTGTGTGTGTGTGTGT
>CAAKHD010013773.1:22851-61449 GCA_901007705.1 Fistularia tabacaria | reverse complement strand
CCCGGTGAAGTGTGTGTGTGTGGGGGGGGGTCACATCCAGTGACACACACACACACACACACACACACACACACACACACACACACACACACGGCTTTTACAGCATCCAGAAGAGCGGGGTTGCTAAGAGAAGCAGCAAATCGGACTTCCTGGTTTTTGTTCTTTTCGCAAGCGTAAAAAGGAATCTGATGGACGATCCGTTTTTTGCACCGCCGACTGGATTTTGTTTTTTTTTTTTCATAATTTAACGCACGAGGGGATTGATAGCCGGGACGAGCGTCGGTGAGGTGGCCCGAACGCCTCATTGCTGGGATACTGAGGAGACCTTAAATAAGGCGTGGAGGATAGATAAACAGAAATCTTGTCCTTTCCCTCCTTCAAACACACTTTAAAAATATATCGGTAGAAGACCCCGTGCTCTGGAGATAACCTCCCAGGAACCGTCCGGTTGGGAAACTATTTTAAAAGGCCCGTGGGAACCCGGGTGGAAACAGCCCCGTTTTGCTCGGAGCTCAGCGAGTGTGGCTGATAAAATACTCAAGTCGATGAAACCCGGCCAACTCCAGAATAGCCCGGGTTCCGCGGAAGGTGCGCGAAGCGCGAGCCTGGCGCGGATAAAGAATGACGTGACCTTTGACCTACAGCTGGCTCCGTTCAGCTATCGGCAGGATGACGGGAGATAGATTGATAATGGATCGCCTGATGGATCTATAGCTGAACTGATAGCGGGGCATCGCAGCATTCTCAGCCTGCTTGCTGGGTGTTCACGACCAACAGCAATCGGTAATCAGTTTCTCTTTAGCCCTTATTGATCAGCCAATCAGGAACCGGATTATCACTTTTATAGTCAGCTAGTTACTTTTTGAACTACGCGTGTTTGTTTCCCAACAATGCGATCACTTCCAGTCTGACGACAGAGCGATATTTATGAGCACGGTCAGCGGGCGCTGGGAAATGAAACAAAAAAAAAAAAAAAAAAGCGTATTTAATTTGTAAAAATGTCAGGTGAGAAGAGGTTAGATACATTCCTGTATTTGTGTAACCGACAATAGAGAAGATGATACTCCAGTGTGCTAGTGAATCAGGCTGAAATCTGGAGGCAAACAAATCCAGACAACCGGGTTGACCTGTTTGATCGAATGCTCTTGAAGAAGCGGCAGGCATGAAGATGAATGGACAGGAAGTAAAAACGGCGTCTGCAAAGACAGATCGCCGTCAGACTCTGGCAAGGGAGGAGATAAACCGCCGCATTGACAGATGCCCGGAGTTAAGTTACCGCGTTCCTAATCTGGCAAATTGCATTTCCGCTTGCCAAGAAAAATGTTTCCAGTGAATAGAGACCTTCTCTCTCTCGAAGAATCACAATTGTTCTTGCTCGAGCCCTTCGTGTCGCGCATTCATTCTGGAGCGGCTCGCCGGGCTTTTTCCCAAGACCGCGCTCCCAATCCTGAATAGCCGCGCCGTTCCCGCTGGAATGAATGCGTTACGTGTTCCCCCATGACGGCATTATCCTCCGCAGAGATTGACCATCTTATCTCTGCGCCGCGTCTAAACATCTTTGTTATTTACCGCCCTGAACGTGCAGCTCCGCAGGGACGCGGCACGTCTCGAGCGAGGAAACGTCGCTCTCTCTCGACGGGCGCTCGGCGCGGTCACGCGACCGTGAGAAATCTCCCGCCTACGCTCTGGCCGCCGCTTTTTCCAAACACGAGGTCACTCGGGGTCAAACAACGGATGCCACGCGTGCTCCGCTGGTGACGCCGACGACGACGACGGATAACAGCAATGACAACCAACCTGGCACTTCCTTCCTGATGCAACCGGGTCATTTTTATTTCCACATCACCTTGGAATTCGCCCAGATTAAGTTAAAGCAGCTTTATAAACACACGGACGCACTCACGTAACACGATAGGAAGTGTCTTAGGCCTGCTGGGCTGCAGCTTTGGCAGCCAGCCTCTGCTGCTTGTCCTGCTCGGCCTTCTGCCTCAGCTCCCTCTCTCTGAGGATCAGCCGCCTCCTCTCGGCCTCCCAGCCCTGCACCCGGTCCGCGTACTCCTCCAGGTCCGCCGCCTCGGCGGCCGCCAGCCACTTGTCTGCCAGCGAGCTCGCCGAGGTCCGGAAGGCGGCCGTGTCCACTTTCCCCCGGGACTCCAGCTGACTCTTCAGCTCCTGGGAGGAGACGAGGACGGCGTGAGCTGGAGAAGCATCATCTAAAACAATCCGTCATTCAAATTACAACTGAAAACCTCCCGGGCGTTGGAAGCGGTGGCCGCCGTGTCCCCTACCTGGAAGCTGTCCACGTACACCGGCAGCTTGGCCCGCTCCGCCTGCTCGTCTTCGTCCGCGCCGTCGTCCCTCTTGGCGTCCTCTGCCGCCGACTCGTCCCCGGAGGAGCCGCCGTCCGAGGCGGAGGACAGCTCCTGCAGCAGCTCGCCCAGGAACCGGAGCTGGAAGGTGGTGAAGACGTTACTCGACGCGTTTGAAAAGTTCTCGCAAACGAGCCGTTCCTTCACGAACTTTGTCGCGGGTGTATATTCTTTGCACATACGCCGCATTAAAAACCTATTTTTACCCATGGAAGTCGATGCTCTCACCGACCGATACGCTTGAGGATGATAAAAGAGGCCCAAGGTGATATCCGACAGCCTTCATTTCATATCATGTGGAGGTAACATTAGCCGTGATCTCATACATCCTGCCTGTCCCCGGCTGTTACCTGCTCTGTCTGCATTACTGCCACCGCGCTGTCAGACGCGCTGCGTCGGGCTCCCGTTGCACTGCCTGGGGCTCCGCAATAACCCATTACAAAAGGAAAAAAATAAAATAAAAAAAGCCGAACCATTAAATTGGACTGGCGAGATTAGAGGGACTGCGCCCACCTGTGTGTGTGTGTGTGTGGCGGTAATATGACAGCGAGTGTGTGTTCCATCACGGAAGATGAAGAGTGTCTGCTTCGCTTCCCCTCGCCGGGAGAGTGCGGAGTCTGCAGCCGTGCAGCGGGTGTGCGTTTCATGACGATTAGAAAAGCTCCGGGACATAATGTCCCTCCTGCAGGGGCGGGACTGAGGACGTCTCCCACACAGGGAGATCCACCACCGGGAAATGTGGACGTTCCTTTTACTCCCGTCGCCCGGGTCTCACTTCGGGAGGCCGACAAGGTGGCTCAGATATTACATCCTATCATTTGCAGCGTTGACATTCCAAGTGTTCCTCCTGGAGATCAACCGCTTTATGATGTTTGCAGATGATAATGCGCTCTGCAGGTGGAGGAACATCTAGAGAGGTGGAGGTGCGACCTGGAAAGGTCAGCGGCAGAAAGACGGAATACGCGCGTGTGAACGAGAGGAAGCCAGGTGCAACCGAAGTGGCCTGAAGGTCGACATCCAGAGCAAAGGAAAAGGTGGAGCAGAGGTGGAGGAACGGGTCAGGGGTGATAGAAGAGCATGAAAAGGAAAGGTGGAGATGATGGAGGTGAGAGCAGCCAAGGTTTCTGGTTTGGAGACACTGAGGAGAAGACAAGAGGTGAAGATGTGGAGTGAGGAGGATGGAGAGGATCAGGAAGGAGTCCATCAGAGGGACAGTCACACTGAGGTGGTTTGGACGTGGATGGAGGAGGGATGGAGAAGATGTGGGTAGAAGGACGCTGCTGGTTTATGGCCGGTGTGGGAGGAGAGGGTTAGACGGAGGGAGATCTTTGTGCTTGCACAGAACCAAAGAGCTCTCACCGAGTCGGGGCAGAGCCGGACGTCCTCCGGGGCGCCGGCCACTCTCTCCATGACGGCCAGCGCTCGGCTCAGATATCCACGCGTCCAGGAGAGCGGCATCCCTTTGAAGACGCCGTGGATGCCCTCCGACATCTCCACCTTACCTGGACACGGAGGGCAGAGGAGAGTAGAACACCCGCCGGCAAACAGAGAGGAACCTGAAAGGACGCGGGCGGCTTCGGCGGCGACCGGCACGCACCGAGGAAGGCGTTGCCGAGCAGCTGGGCGCTGAGGCCGGCCGTGTTTTCCTGCTTCAGTCCACAGATGAGCAGCGACGCCCCCAAGGACCTCTCCTCCGACACCTGCGCACACAGCAAACCAAACTTTACCTCTGAGGACCGACGTCTGATCCCCCGGAGACGCCAGACGTCTGCGGGCAGCGGAGCGGGCTGACACTTTAAATTAACCGTCTCATCTCTAACAGCGGCTCTTCGGTCCCCGCTGTGGGGATCGTCCATCACACGCCCGTCCCAAGCAGGAAAATTGATAAATTTGTTTTTTTTAGGTTAGAATTCCGGTAATACCTTGACTTAGAAGTAGAATTGGTTCTGTAACTGAGCTTGTAACTCAATTTGCGCGTATTTCAAATTGAATTTCACCCTCAAAATGAATTGAAATGCTATGAATCCGCTTCAGCCCCCTGGTTTTGTTACGTGTTTTTAAACAAGAAAAATCTACTCAAATAACAAATGATGTATAAAAAAAATAATCATACATAGTTAAAGACACTGTAAAGAAATAAACTGGTTTTATCAAGTGTATTAACATTTTCATTTTGTTCTCTATCCTTCACTTAGCTTACTGGCTGCACACTTAATGCTACAATGCTATGCTAAATGTAGCGTGCACACTTTGCTCCACTTTATGCGCTCCACTTCTTCATCTCTTCATGCACCTCGCTTGTGCTTTTCCATGATTTTGTCCGGGCTAGCTCGTGACGGCGGCCGCGTCCCACTGTCTCTAAACGCCACTTCGCAGACAGCGGTGGGCGTCAACGGCTCATCCAGCTTGCTCCTAACTCACATCTGGGCTCCGATCGCAAAGCAGAACATTCACAGAGTCACCGCTCGGATCTCGGAGAACTCCTAAGTGGATGCACTCGGAAGTCAGGGTTCGTCTGCACTAGATACCCCATCACACCGCATTAATAATAAAATAAGACGGGGAAAAGGGAGTGGAAAGGCAGTTGTTGAGGTTTATATTTTGAATGATGCAACCCCGATAAAATGTAAATAAGACTTTTTCTGTGGAACATTAGCAGAACATTGAACACACACAAAAAAAAAAAAAAAAACAGCTTTGTAGTTAACAATCAAAGCATGGGAGGAGAAGGAAAAGCAGGGAACCCCACTATGCACACACACACACACACACACACACACACACACACACACACACACACACACACACACACACACACACACACACACACACACACACACACACACACACACACACACACACACACACACACACACACACACTTTGTGTTCCAGGCATAAGAATATTACAGGATCATTTGATTTCATAACACCGCCCATGTTTTTTCTCTCCTTTCTCTTTTGCTTCTCTTTCACTCACAGCGAGTTGTGGTCCGGTTGCTAGGTAACTGCCGAGAGCGTGCAGAGACAGGATCTGCGTGGAGGGAAGGTCAAAGGCCTCCTGGAGCATCACCTCTTCAACCACCGAACAAGCACCTGAAGGACACCTTTACGTTAGCTTTGCCTCACATTCGACATGCGTTCGTTTTTCAATAAAAACATCAGAATCCCGCAGAAGAGCCTCGGCGTCCAAACTGACGAGAGCGGGTCCTTGGGAACGCTCCGAGAGGTGAAAGAAAGGAAAACAACGGGGGTGAGGCGGCCCGACTGGATATATAAATACTTAGACTTTGCTTGCGTCGACGAAAATGTAAAAAGGCCTCATGAAAATGGAATCAAGCCTCCAAAAAGAAACCCTTTTTACGTTTAAACTTGGAAAGTTCTTTGGCGTGTCCTCGACACTTTCTAAGACCAAGGAGAGAACATACGTCCGACTAATCGGACGTGAAAGTCCAGAAGACGGGTGGGGGGGGGAGTAAGTTATTATTTTCAAATCACTTACTCTTAAAGTCGCCGTCCTCGAGAAAAGAGTCTATGAGGAGGTTGAAGGTGAAGTTATCTGGGAAGATTCCATACTGGACCTGCAATACAGAAAGCACAGTTCCATCACTTTGGGCCGATGTGACACTGAGGTTCATGCAGAAGGACTGGAACTTTCTACAAGACTAAACAGACATAAGTTACAAGGGCAGAAGGATTTATGTTATGGGTATTATTATTTTTTTTTTCTGTGGGTCTAAAACAGGTGACACACACTCACACACACACACAAATAAACCCGAGGACGATAATCTGATAAGCCAGGGTCGCAGTACGCTTGATCCCGGGTGCGGTGAGTTTAATTGGAGCCAACGAATGCGGTGTACGTCCTCAGAAACCGATCAGAAAAACAACAACTGTTTACGCAACTGCGCTCGGATCAGGTGTTGAGGTCGGAGCGGCCAGACAGAAAGAAAAAAAATAAATAATCACAAAACGTGCTCTTCTTGTTTGTGAAAACAAAGAGGGTGAACTTTCACTCTGCACATTTTATTCTACAGGCCTTTCGTCATGACTTGTGTTTGCACGATGTTGTGACGCATCAGGTGATGCACCTTCAGGATTCAGCCCCGATTTCTCTGAGGTCAACACATCACTCGTTCATAATCCTGCAGTCGGGGGGACGGGGCTTGCAACCATCCACACATCTGGGCAGGTCAGGGTCTCCAGTGAACCTCCTGCATGTTTTTTGGACAGTTGGGGGAACCCTTGGGAGAACATGGAGAGTCAAAGCGGAGAGGCGTCCTGTGGGAATCCAACCCGGGAAGCTTCTCGCTGTGAGGCGGAAGCGCTGACCTCTGCGACTGACCCGAAACACATCATATTCTGTCACCAGTGTCTTTTATTCTTTATTTCTCAGGCTTGAAATCCACTGCTTTCATTCTGCAACCCGAACGCCACCTGAGGATCCTGCCCAAAATAACGAGGAATTACCTGAGAATTTGCAAGAAGTTACAAGAAGTTGAGGACCGCCGAGGTCTGTGTGGAGAGGGAAATGAAACAACTGCCCATTGCGCTTTATTTTGTGCATCTGAGTTGCGAAACTGAAAATGTTCATGTTGAAACATGATGATATTCTTCTTCTTCCATGTTTAAGAGCTGCTTTTGGAAACAAAGCACAGCATCACTAAGACCGCTTTTTGCGCTGGTTTTGATGCGCGTGGTTGGAAGTGAATGTGTAATCCTCCTCGCCGCTGACCGGCAGGTTCTGATCCACCGAGATACCAAAAGGCTTTTCTTCTCAGCGCGCCGAGGGTCTTCTAAAGCTTCGTTTTTTTATCCGGCAGAAATAAATAAACCAGAAGTTGTGTACCTTGTTTTTCAGCGTGTACATGGCCTTGTCCCTGGCCCCGTATTTTAGACACTGTCTGATCCAGCTGTGAACGGTCCAGTCTCGAAGGTACCAACAGTTTGGACTGTGGCGAAACCTCGAGAGAAAAAAAAGCAACGAATGTTATACAACCGGGAACTTTGGTAAACAAGCGGATAAGAGCCAGAACTGAATGCCACCAGTCAGCGGTAAACATTTTTGAATTAATGAGCGGGTTGTGATTTGCCAACTTGTCTGGGGAAACAAAAAAATTAATCCAGAATAAATCAGGATGTAGAACCAGCGTACAAACGTCTGCGTATTTGAAACAGCTGAGGGTATCAGCGAGTAGAATGACGTTTTACACCTCGGAGGAGGCCTTGCTGAAAATGAACTACACCCGAACAAGCGTGCGATTGTGAAATACACTAAATCTTCTCATCACAAGACTGGGTGCAGATTCCAGAGCCAGGCGTAAACAGGAAAGGTCCGGGGTCGCCCAGAACAAAGACGAGCATTCGACTCGGGCAAAAACAACGAAGCAAACAGACAATTGAGCCCGGCTGGTATGATGTAAGGACAAGCAGGGAGCGGAGAGGCATCTCTTACTTGTACAGGTAGTACTCTGCTTGGTCCACTTCCTCTCTGGACGATATGTTGTCAACGAACTGGGAGGAAAAAAAAAAAAAAAAAAACAC
This sequence comes from Fistularia tabacaria, assembly GCA_901007705.1. Classification (NCBI taxonomy): domain Eukaryota; kingdom Metazoa; phylum Chordata; class Actinopteri; order Syngnathiformes; family Fistulariidae; genus Fistularia; species Fistularia tabacaria. The sequence continues at coordinate 53,534 of CAAKHD010013773.1, read as the reverse complement.
AACATGATGCTGCATTGTAAGTGTCGAACTGTTAAACACGGGCTGCGGCTTTCAAAAAACAAGGGATTAAGAGGAAACGACATTGAAGACGCGATTGTGCAGTTTGAGAGACGGAGGGATCCTTCTCGAAGCCTTGAATGCGGCGTACCTGTGACACAGTCAGAGAGCTGACTGGAAGATTCCTCTCATATATCCTGTCCATATTGATGGCCAGCACAGCTGTAAGTCAGGAAAAACAGAATCAGGGATATTATTCAGCGAGATGCTTTAAGCGTGCGTCACAATGGAACAATTTGCTCGGCCGAGACAAAATAGCAATAACCACCATGCCGTGTAATTTGTTACAGCGTGTTGAGAACTTTTCCAATATATGTGTTTTAGATTTCTTCATGAATTTACTCTCTTTCGAACTGCACATACGAGCGGCGCTAAATGCAAGTAGCACACCGTTGAAATGCCACTGACACCCTCTGGTGACTTTGTGAACATACATCCAGCTTAACAGGGCAACGCTTGGACAACTTTATTGATCCCCATCGGGGAATTCTTCTTTCGCAGCAGCGAAACAATAGCAGTGTCAATAAATATTAACATGAATATATATATATATGTAAAAGACAGTTAAAAGATTGCAAAATATATCCACCCAAAAAATTGACAGCAAAATGAACAACAACAAGGACAGAAAATAGATAACAGAATGAAAAAAAACCAACACAGCAAAAATAAACAGGATGCGAATGGAGTCAAAGGATAGAAATAAAAGAGCGGAGTTATGGCACGACATGTGTGGATGAGTGAGGTAGGAATAGTATTATTCATCATTTTGCTAACTTTGGTAAAACTGAATAATGATGAGACATTTCTGAAAAGCACTCCCATTCAGTGATTGCCCCCAGGGGACAAATGAAGTTTTTGGAAAGTGAATGGACATTAAACACACAAACACACACACACACACACACACACAACAACGCTGGAGGAAAAAAAGACCACATCATGACCGGAGACACACACACCACTCTGCTCACTATCTCCTCAAACACAAGCGCTCTCTTCACAACCTGATGATGACCGATGGTAAACAGGAAGTAAGGATTGCACAGGGGCAATTCTCCCAGAAATTGCTTGACTGTATTTTTGTATATTCTCTATTCTACTGAGTGTTTACCACATAATATAGGTTGCATTTCTACTTCACTCTTGTTTTTTTTACTCCGGCGCTTTTCACAGACAAATCCCGTGTACCGAACCTGTGTGTTCGAGTACACGTGGCAATAAAGGTCTTGGGATGAAAAGGAGATGTCATTCAATATCATTCCACAAATACAGAAGAGCTTCAAGAGAGCATATATAAAATGGCCATTTAAATACGCTCCAGTCAAAAACTAAACAAGAGGCACATGGAAAATCTATTTCCAAATGAGTTGCAGCATTATAATTTTAGGGTAAAATGAGATGCTGATAAGCTTCTAGATGGATGTCACAAATATCATAATGTACTGCTTCTTACTGCCAAGCTTGGAGGACATGGCCAAACTCATAAACTGGACCATTTCTTCCTTGAGGACAAGGGGTTCTCTGACACGTTTGACAAATTTAGAGACGAATATTACAAGCTCCCTTTACTTTGGAGCAGAACACTGTTTCTCAGACGTTCACATCCGGGACCCCAAATATTATTTTAACTGTCAAGGCTGACGAGTCCATAATAATTACTTTACTTTAATTGTTTATTTGGTCGGGACAGTGCATGTTCATGAACACACATGAGAACCGTGCATGTAAACACATAGCCTTGGGCTAATTGCATCCGTTTGTGAGGTCTTACCCAGGTTCTGAGGGTCTTTCTCTCTCGCCTCCCACAGTTTGGTGTCCGTATAAGCTGCTGAAAGTAACCATCTTTGGGCTGCGAACACAAACAGTTGTTATACGGAATGAAAATCGGACGAATGTTGAGAACATTGAGCTGCTGCAGGTTCGCCTGTTAGCTCGGAACATGATGGCATGTAGCTGCACTGACATTTAGCTAGTCTGGCGTCGGTGTCAAAGTCAGAACTCAACGCGAAGAATTCAAATCATAACACCGATTAGGCAGATGAAATCCGTGCATCTCTCGTAACTATTTGTAAAACGCACTTACCTAAATGAGAAGGCGATAACCGTTTAACTTTGACCGCCACCGTCACACACCGCTTCCAAATGCAGGCTGCCATCTTTGGACGAGACCACTCCCTTGCCGGGGCGGGGGGGGGCGGGGGCGCAGGATGGTGCTTCTGGTTCAAACCATCTGCTTTGAACAGACGTGAGAGTCGCAAATATAAATTGAATTAATGACAAAAGAATGCAAAGTGTCTGTCAACCCTCTTCAAGTGAAATACAAAGTTGTTTCATTATCATAACTACATGATATGACAAGATAAAAGCTTGCGTCACTGCCTACTTTTTCACGGCCCATTCATATGATTGTGTGAATTCTGCACTTTTTCTCAGTTTGCACATTCATTGCTGTATTTGACTGTTTAAATTTATATGTGCACTTTTTCCAGTTTGCACACTCATTGCTGAAAGTGCACGATAGTTGTCAAACTCACCGTTGACCCTCTCCATTTGCTCGCGTTTTATCTGAACTTTTCAATTTGCAGAACCATTGCCAACCCTGGCACAATATATGTGGATATTTGTTCCATTATTATATTTCTGCAGGATTTTACATTTCTTTTTTACAAGCTTTATTGTGCTTTTATGCATATGTTTTATATTATGTCTCTGCAGTTCTACTTTGTTACACTAACTGGCGTTCACTACAAAGGAAGAGTTTGATTGCACGGGGAAAGTCGTTTCCTAACTGTGCATATGACAATGAAATAATGACTTTCTGGAATTGCTAAAATCCAAAAATGGGCAGTGTCTTGGCTGTGGTTCACATTGCACAGCAGTAGAGCACGTTTCTATCCTATTTGAACGAATCTTTTAACCATTAAATGCTTTTCATGCTCCTGCACCATTCGCTACAAAGCATTTAGCACGGTTGAAAATGAACCAAGCCGGTTCCTATATCAATATTTCTATAATTCTCTCTTATTTTATTTTATTTTATTTTATTTTATTTTATTTTATTTTATTTTATTTTATTTTATTTTATTTTATTTTATTTTATTTTATTTTATTTTATTTTATTTTATTTTATTTTAAATAAAACAGATCAGCACTGGATGTTAGACGGAAGGGGGCGCTGTTTGAGCAGGTACGGTGCTGCCCAGCTGGATAGAAAGTTGCAGGAGTCCTCAGGCGCTGAGAGCCCAGAGAAGGTCTGAGGAAGACTGCTTTCTGCCAGGACATTAGATCTGTGTGGTCATAAAAACTGAAGAAAAACCTCAAAACAATAATGCGACCTTAAATCAAATGAAGATATTTGATTATGCTGTTTAGAAATCTAGGATTGTGTTGTTTTTTTTATTTGTTGCATAGCGGGGCGGTGTTGTCCTTCCAGCCAGCCTGTGTTTTTGTTCTGGGTCACTGCAGCGGAGGACATCCCTGTGCTGCAATCACAGCACAGCTCTTTGGCTCTGGGTCAAAGGAGGTGACAGGTTGAATCTGGGGTGGGACACTTTTGTTAAACAAAACATGGAAGAATTTTAGCACCCTCTGGTTTGCTCTCTGACCAGCAAAACAGGAAGCTCTTACCTGCACTGGAGAGAAGTCAAAGGAAATAAACATTTCCACATAAACTTTACAGTTTAATATTTCCAGGAATCCACAGTATAAAACGTGCAATGTAAATATTGTTGGAAGCGATAATGCCGTCTTCCTCCATCATGGATATATTTATTTTAGACTTCAACCCAATGCAGTGGTGACAGGAAATGTCCTGTAATTCATTCTGTCACTGTTTCTGTCATGCATCGTCCCAATGCGCTTCCTTTTCTTCTCCCCGGCGTTGTTGTGTCTGCATGCATGGGAGAGCGGCAGCGTTTAACGTGGGAGAAACGGGCGTCATTTCTAAAAAGCCTGGACAAACGTTTGAGCCTTTAGGGAAAATGGACACATTAGCTCACCCGCTAATATTAGCAAGTATGATATAATCGTATGTTTTTTATATAAATGCAGAGCGCAGCTTTCTTCACCATTATCTGCAATGAAATCCAAAAGTGTTGTTTGTCAGTCAGCAGGACCAGCTGCAGCGTCCTCATGACCACAGCTCCATGTCGAGCTCCAAATGTACCTGGATTAAGATGCTTGTTACAGTTACAGTTTTCGGTTGTCTGTTCTCACCCTTGCTGTTAATTAATTCATTCATTAGTTAATGTATTTATTTATTTATCCATTTATTTATTTTTTGATGTATTTATTTATTGATTGATTGATCTATTGATTATTTATTATTTTTTTCATTCCATCGTCTATTTCTTTATAGATATCTTTTAACTGTCTTTCCATTGTCTCTCTCATTTATATTTATACTCATTTATAATTTATCTCATTATGTTGCACTGCTGTGACAAAAGAATTTTCTCCTATGGGGATCAATAAAGTATTATCTGATCATTGTTGCACCAATTCAGCTTTAAAAAGTGTTTGTATCTTAATGTTGCAGCTCGGAAATTGAAGCGAACATGGAAGTGCGTTCATTATTTTGACTCCGAACCGCCCGCAGAAAGTACTTGAAGCCGGCCGGTTACAATCCGCACCCTTGGATTCCCCTTTTCGAGAAGAACAGGTTTGTTTTTCCGTCCCAGAAGCATTTCTTCTGATGGGAAATACCTGTTCTCCTTTGTGTGCTTGACTCTCTCATGATCTCTCGGGTTTCAGTTCATTAAACGGAACTGGGAGTGGAAGAGGCACCTTCTGCGACGGCCGGGAGCGGTCTTACTTCTCAACACGGCGCTAACAAAGATGGCAGTGATACACGAAGTGCATCTGCGCCGCGCTTCCTCTCTGAAGCGAGTCATCGGTAGGATTGAAACGCACAGGTAAAGAAAAGGAAAGGAGAGGAGGATGTGAGAACTTCCCTAAACTGTTTGCAGTTTCGCCCTTTTAGCCCACGGTGGTCGCTGCTGTTACAAAAAGAGAAGCTGCTCTTCTGCATTTCATCAGACGCACACACACACACACAAAAAGAAATGCCGCGGCGCAGAGCTGAACTCTTTCTGTTCTGATGTCCGGGCCCGAGAAAACGAATGCTAAATAATGGCTGGAATCGGTTTGTGGAGTCTCCATGTTCTCCCCGTGTCTGCGTGGGCTTCCTCAGGGTTCTCCGGGTTCCTCCCGCGGTCCAAACACATGCAAGAGCTTTGCTGGACCCATGAAACTATCTTTCTAACAATTGTCTCTGTTTGATATGGGAATGAAAGAGTGAACGGTTGTCTGTCTCCATATCACATGTAGTCCTGAGATGGACTGGTCCAGGGTGAGACCCCCCCACCAACCCTGAGGGCGGGTTAGAAGGTCTTGATGATGAATGAATGGATGAATGAATGAATCCCTGCTATGGGAAAGCTACGATCTGGGTAAGTTGCTCGCTAACAAGGCCAGACCTGAGACCTGAGCTATTTCATGTGTGTTTGAGTGTGTGTGTGTGTGTGAGTGAGTGTGTGTGTGTGTGTGTGAGTGTGTGTGTGTCCGTGAGTTTGTCTTTAACGGTGTTTCTCAGCAGACCGTCAGTTCAGACGGCGACGAATCAAACGCCCCCGGTGCGAACAACGTGGCGCGCCAAACGTTAATAACGCGATCACACTTTCAGAATGGTGACTAATTGTGCTGAAAGAGCCACAAAGAGGCTTCTGGGAAGAGCAGAAACAATGAGAGAGACACCCGAGGCCTTTGTCTGGGACCCCCGCTGCGTCGGCCGCCGCCATTTGATCGCGGCCTGAAAGAGAGAAGGACAGAGGTGTTTTCCTCTTCCTCTGCTTTGAAAGAGCGGCAGGCGGAGAAGGACCAGCTCATGGAAAGTCACTGTTAGGAGTGTGCGTAAGAGACGGGACCGTGTGCGCTAACAAACTCCAGGTGGGATCTGCGCAGGTTCATGCAATTCGGCTTTTATTTCCGTATACAGTTACACTGAGCAGAATCATATCTGACGGACGGAAGCTGCCAGCACTCTGCCGGCGGCGAACAAAGCAGGCGAATCGGACAAAAATGCCCCCAAAAAAATCACAGTTCGATACAGCGGCGGGCTCGGAGGTTGGGAAGAAGATTTACCCGACGAGTCCGAGTTTGTTGTAGGGAGAAAAGCAATCCTAGAGTGCACGCCAGACACTCCCGCGTCCCTGGGCTCGGCTTGATCTACCGCCGCCGTCCACCATTGTAATGTCCTTTATGAATCGTAAAGCTATTATCGTATCATTTCAGCTACTGTATAACTGTTAGCGCTACTGTTATTATTAGCATCATTTGTGCCCGTCCCTCCCAACCCTCCTGTCTCCATCGCACTCCTTCTCACTCTTTCTCCCCCCGGCCGGTCGAGGCAGAAGGCCGGATCACACCGCCGGGTTGTGATTTGGCGCCGTATAAATAAAAATCCGACTTGTCTTGTCCCCCCTCCCCCAAAAAAACATACAAAAGTTTAGCAATTCCTCATTTTAACATCATTTAAAACCCCAATGTGAAGAATTTCAAGTCTCACCACTGGCACGATCCTGTGTCCTATGATATTAAATATATCTTTGCCATCTTATTTACATGAGCTCACTGAGTAGTTCCCAGCCGTGTGTGTGTGTGTGTGTGTGTGTGTGTGTGTGTGTGTGTGTGTGTGTGTGTGTGTGTGTCTGACCCAGCATATACTCTCACCGTTTCTTCTTCACAGCTTTTAAATCAGTGGTAAATGTGAAAGGCGGATTTCACCGCTGCTCTAGAAGTTGTACTTCACAAACACCCTCCTTCTCATCACCTCATGAGAATGAAACGTTCTCCTCTCTCCTTGAGGGAGTGTCTCCTTCATATCCTCTTTCCTGTCCAACCACCACCCCCACCCCCCCACCTCCACATTCTCCAAAACCTGCACCTTTATTTCTTTTCATTCCTTTTGTTGTGTCTCCCATTCCTCCTCCTCCTTGGGACACATAACTTTCATTCCTGCACCTGGATGTAGCCTATCGCGGCTCCCCTCCGCTATCTTCACCCCAGGCTCCAAAAGTCCACCTCGAAAGGTTTTCTGCTTCCGCTGCTCTTTTCCGTCGAGCTCCATCTCTGAGTCCAGATCGGACTCCCGGCGGTCGCCTGGCTCCGAGTCGGAGTCGTCGTCCAGGTCTGGTGCGTCCGGCGAGTCTGCCGGCTCACCAGTGGGTCCAGGTGACTCCCTCTTGCAAATCCGGTCATCTCGGTACATCTCTTTCTCCTCATCCTCCTCCTGCTCCTCCTCCTCCTTCTCCTCCGCTCGCCTCGGCTCGGTCGGGGACCCCCGCCCCCTCTCCTCCAGATCCGGGACGTAGTGGCCCTCGCCGGCCGGCTCGTGTTGGTCCACCTCGGGGCTGAACTGGCTCCTTCTGTACAAACTCTCCTCGTCCTCTTCCTGGCACGAGCTTCCCGGGACGCTCTCGCCGTCGGACTGAGGTAGATGATGACTGGGCAGCCCCGCGGGCTTCTGGGAAAGATCAAATGGCTCCTTTTGGCTGAAGTGGGTCAGCAGGCGCATCGGACTGGACAGGCAAAATCGCCCCCTTTGCCTGAACACTGAAATCAAAGATACAGCATTGAACGGAGCGTTCCGCAACCATGAGCGTACCGTCCAAGTGCGACGCATCCTTACGCCTTTCGTCAAGTCCTCGGTCCATCACCCCGTGTTTGACCTTCATGTGCCTGGTGAGGTTGCCCTTCAGCGTGAACTTGCTCTGGCAGTACAGGCACTTAAACGGCTTGCTGTCCGAGTGGAGGTGCATGTGGCCCATCAGGTTGTGCATCCGGTTGAACTCTTTGCCGCAAAGCTGAGAGCCAAACGGAGAGAGAGCGGGATGGGACAGGTAAGAAATGCAATGAAGATTCTCAATCATCTGAGGTCCTTGGCAAGGATTTAGAGACCCCTCCGCTGTGCAAGGCATTCAGAAAGTACCTCTCCCTTTTTGCTTTAAACGTTGGAGACCCCAGAAAAGCAGGCAAATTTTTTGGCTCCTGACCTTCTCAAGCTACGAGCATACAAGTCAGGGCTGCATACCGTATTTCACGGACTATAAGCTTCTACTTTTTTCCAGACGCTTCGAAAACTGCAGCTTAAACAGCGATGCGGCTAATTGATGGATTTTTTGAGCTAACAAGCTTCATGCCGCCAAGAGAGACCGGGGAAGTGTGTGACGAAGTCATTCTGAGGTTGTTTAATTCCAACACTGAAGAAGACCACTTGAATGGTTTTAGTGCGCAGGAGGAAGACGAAGATAGCCATTGCGTTATTTTTAGCCTGCGCGGCTCATATTCAGGTGCGCTCAATAGTCAGGAAATGACTGTAAAAGCCACGGGCATCTCCCGCTCAAAGTCAGCGATGCGGGTTCTGGTCCCGGCCTTCAGGCCTTCAGGCCGTGAAACACCAGAGATCTGAAAGCTGGGCGAAAATGAAACGTAAAAAACTTAAACGCTGCCTGCGTTGTGGCGGCCGTAGTAAATTCTATTCGAGGAAACAGAAACATGCAGCGAGTGTTATTTTTCCCTCTCTGCCAGGTCTCCTTTGTGAGATGACTAATTATGATAGAATCCAGTTGTCGCGCGACACGTAATCATGAATGAATGCGGAGGAATCCAGATACACCCCTCTGTCCTTGTTTTCCTCCTTTCCTCCCCGTCTTCCCTCTCTCTCTCTCTCTCTCTCTCTCTCTCTCTCTCTCTCTCTCTCTCATCAGCGCATACACAAGAAAAACAGAGGGACGGAGGGAGAGAGGAAGCAACAGAACAGGGAAGGGCAACTCCTCCGCTGTCCTTCCTCTCCATTCTTTTTTATTAGGGTGGTCCTTTCCTTCAGGAGGAGAGAGGGACTCTAAACTGTCCAAGAGGACCGTGAGAAAACAGGAAGCCCCCTCCAGCAGCAGAGAAAGCGAGATGAAATCTATTTGCGGGCCTTGTTCTCCGGGGAGGCTGGGGGCCATTGTTAGAGAGGCAGATTGTGCGGCGATATCCTTCCTATGAACAAGGAGGCACCGACTGCCAAAACCCTCTTTTCTATCTGGTCATCGTCTCAGCCCCTCCAACCGTCAAGGTCAAAACAGACACCGCAGAGCGGCGAGGAAGTCCTTTAATAGCAGCTGCGCTGAAATATTGTGCGTTTTTTTCGCGGGTGGTTTGCCGCTTTTACCCAAACATGTATTTCACAGAAACCCTTCAGGCGGTGGAAGGGTGACGGTTCTTTGCGGCAGCGCTAACTCCAGCTGCTTCGCACGTTACTGATCTGGCCGGAGCCTGACGTGGTCGTCTCACAATGTCAGACGTCCCCGCGCAATCGTCCGGGCACGTCGGGCGGGGTTTTAGCGAAGGCCCGCCTCGGCCGGGCCGTGGCTCTCATTTTTAGGGAAAGGAAACACGTCTTACAGATGGCGACGCTTTTACAGAGATACAAAAAGTCACGGCGTAAGAGCCATATGTCCCGAGCAACGCTAAAGTGTTTCCTTTTCCCTTTCAAAACACTTGTCGGCTTCCCGACGTCAAGGCTTTTCAAGCCCTGTCAAGATCCAAACGTGGCACATGTTGACGTCCAAAAAGAAATGAGCCTGGTTCTCGTTTTTGTCTGATAAGCGGCAGGGGATTCCTGCAAGACCCGGCCGAAGCAGCCGGCCGCACCCGGCTGCGGTAGCTCGCTCGGAAGATGCGGCTCTTTGCAACTCCGAACCGCAGTAGCCGATTCATCACGGATTACTCGTGGGCCGCCTATTCTTGGCTGGAGATCTGTTTTGTCTCAACCTTTCTTTTCTTTCCGGCACGAGAGGAGCTGTCATGACAGAAAGTCTCATCGGTGGCCAGGAAGTAGCCACTTAGAAAACGGGCCAAGGCAGCCGCCCGGGCCTTCGCGCTGCACACGGGGTTCAAAAAAAAGCACATTTTCGCAAAGGGCGACGTCTTCCGAACCAACCTTGCATTTATAAGGCTTGATGTCGGAGTGGACGATCATGTGAGCCTTGAGCGTCTGCTTTTGGACAAAGCTCTTGAAACACTTGTGGCACTGGTAGGCCCGTATGTTGGTGTGGATGAGGACGTGGCGCTTCATGTTGGCCAACAGCGTGAACTCACGGCCGCAGATACGACACTTGTGCTCCTTCACCCCCTGTGTGAGGACCAAACGTGAAGAGTGAGAAAGAGCGAGCCTTCCGCTCAACTTCTGTCTCGAGACGTCTCTTGAACGCGAGCGGAGATCTTCATGAAACGTCAAAGAAAACCCGTGGTTCGCGCCTCCGATCACCAAAATGCGGAGCCGTCCGGACGGGACGGGAAAGATCTCGGACGCCCCGAAAAAAAGTCAGACCTACTTTATGCGTGAGCGTGTGCTGCTTCAGGTGGTGCGACTGGATGAACTCCATGCCGCACTCGCTGCAGATGTACGGCCTGATGTCCTTGTGCTTCATCATGTGATTCTGGAGCTGGCTCGGGTACTGGAAGGTCTTCTGGCACTCCGAGCACCTGCGGGCACATCGGGTACGAAGGGTACGAAGAGAGGGTTGTTGTTTGTTTAAATGAGTCGCAGCCTTGCACCCGCCCTTTCGCATCTCTCGCGTAACTGCGTCGCTTTTGATACAATCAAAAGAAAACAATGGATTTACAATGTGTCGAGAGCTGCGCCGTAACCACACTTCCCGGTGACCAGAAGAATAGAGTACACTTCGTACGCTGTTACTGGACCCGACGTCACTCGTACCCTTCATTTGTTGTCGTCCACTCTCTGCATGTCTTCCGTTTTCACTGGTGTGTCTTTCGGTTTCGCCCTGGGGTCCACTTTGCTTCTGCTCTCCAGAACGCATCCCTTTTGTGTGGTCGACCGCCATCGTCCCGAGTTCAGGGAACCGGCCGCGGCTCGGGTACATATGTGCTTGTTTGTCACGGCGGTGTGAATATTACGACTTTCTCGAGGATGGGACGCGGCAACCAATCACGCGGGGCGGAGTTCGCGGATCGCGGTCACCCTTCCGTCGGCCGCAGACAAGCTCTCCTGCACGACACCGTGGACCTTCGGTGCGCTCACCTGTACAGCGTGGGGCCGCGGTGGGCCGTCAGGTGCCTCTTGAGCTGGGCCAGCGTGGGGAAGTCCAGGCCGCACTCCACGCACACGTTCTCCTGGCCTTTCTCATGCTTGAGCTCGTGGGCGCGCAGCTCGCTGGGGTAGGCGAAGCCCCGGCCGCACACACCGCAGCTGGCGGAGGACGGCGGTTAATATGGAAAGAGGGAGCGATGGAACACTAAAAGCTCGTCACCAAACATCTACCTGTACGGCTTCACGTCGCTGTGCTGCATCATGTGTCTCTTCAGGTGGCTGGTCTGGGTGAAGGCCTTGTGACACACCTGGCACTTGTGCGGCCGCATCCCCTGGTGGGTGAGCAGGTGCGTGTGCAGGTGGCTCAGCTGCTTGAACAGCTTCCCGCACAGGTGGCACCCGTGCGGCTTGATGCCGTTGTGCCCCAGGATGTGCGTGACCAGGTTGTACTTGGAGGTGTAGGACTTCTCGCACATGCGACACTTCCAGCGCTTCTGGTCGCCGCCGACGTCCACGTAGTAGCTCTCGTCCACGTGGACGCTCAGGCCCAGCTTCTCGGCGCCGCTCATGGAGGCGCGGGGAGGCGGGTCGCGGTTGCGGCGGCCGAGCTCCTCTCGGGGATAGAAGGGGCCGGGGGAGAGGTGCATCACGGGCCCCGGCATGAAGAAGGGGTACGGCAGGAGGCTGTGATGGAGCGGGGGGAAATAGGGAGGGTGGATGAGGAGAGGCGAGCGGGGCCAGACGGGGGAGGGGCTGAGGGGCTCCTGTTTCACCTGCACCGGGAGGCTGGTCAGGGACCTGCGGTGCAGCTGCAGCCTGTTGAGCTCAATCATGCCGGGGACGGGCTTCGGGGACGGGGAGGGAACCGGGTGAGACGGGAAGAAGAGCGGAAAGCGGGAGGCGTCCGCCGTCCTCCCGCCGTCCCCTCGCTCCTCGGCTCCTCCGTCGGGACCCTCGTCTCCCCCGGCGTCCACCTTGAAGGGGGTGGTTTTGCGTTTCTGGGATCCCTCCTTTTGCACGTAAGCGGCGCCGAGCGCGGGGAAGAAGTCGGGCGGCCCCAGCACGGCGAAGGCTTCGCTGCCCGCAGACACGCCGGGATACCTGGAAGGGGAGAACTTCGGGGGCTTGATGAGGAGCGGGGGCGGGGTCAGATAGAAGCTGCCCAGCGGCGGCTGAGGACGCTCATCTCTGAGATTGGGACTCCTCGGCGACGGCGAGAAATTCACGGAGTCCGCCTCCATCTTCCTCTCTGAGGTGAGACAGCAAACGTGAAATGTGCTTAGCATCTGCTAACCGTTAGCTGGAGGCCCCCCGAGGTCCCCGCGGAGATGGGATCTGAACCTGAAACCTGCAGCTCCTTCCCCTGTGACACGTCTCATCTTGAAATCAGGAACTCATCTGCACGGCTCGTCCGTTCCACCCACATCCTTTTCACTTCTCCATCCCTTTCTCTGCCCAGCTCACCTTTCGTTCATCCAGCGTCCGGGAAAGCTTCCCCCTTCCCCTTCGCCTCTCCGTATCAACCGCTACGTGCAAGATGGCCGCCTGAATGACTTTCAAATTTCCAATCGAGCCGTCCGACCGCCGGCCTCCTCTTTGCTTGAGGAAGGACTTGAGTGAGAAGGTAGCGGCGGCGGTTGGGGAACTATCTATGTTCTGCATGGCATTTAAAATAGGCCCCGGTCCTGTGTACAGATCGGCCCTCGGCACTAAAGCGAGATGTAGTACCGTGAGAAGTTCTTCTTTGTCGTCTGCTCGTCTGGTTGCTGTCGATGTAACGTAAAAGCACAGAGCGTCCCCACGATTCCTCCTTCTAACCGACACGAACAAAAAAGAATTCGGGTTCGTTTGGGATAAATCCGGGAAAGCGCCACCTCTTTACCTTTTAAGTTGTCAAGCTGCAGCAAAATACGACCTCGACACTGAAATCTGATGGTGAACGTCCATGAACCGCCGCAGCTGTCAGTTCACCTCCTCCCTGAGGATGATGATGGGACCGGGAAATCTCCGGCAAACACTCCAACCGGCGCCGGCCCGCTTGAGAACATTTGTTTTGTCTGAGTTGAAAAAGAATCATCCGGGAAAAACGTCGGTGCGTCTTTTAAAAGTGTGAACATTTTCAAGCTAGCGCACGCACCTTCCCCGCCCCACCGCCGCCACCTTCCTCACCTGCTGCACTTTTTTAGCGCAAGGTGCACCGCAAACAGAGCCCGGCTTTTCCATGCATTCCTAAAAACTATCAAAACAGACGGCCCCTCCTCACCTCGGCGGCGTGTGTGTGTTTGTGTGTGTGTGTGTGTGTGTGTGTGTGTGTGTGTGTGTGTGTGTGGAACTTACCAGTTGAGTGTTTTTATTTTGTGATGCTGCTGCAGCTCCTCTCCCTCCTGCTCGCACCGCGACCCTCCTGACAATGAGCTGCCCATCCGCGGAGAGCATTTGAAGTGACTTAAGAAAGAGAACAGGAACAATCACTTTGTTCTCATTTTTCAGATGAGTACCTTCGGAGAGAAGGAAGGAAGGGAGGGGAGAGGAAGTCAACAAGCCTTGTGCCTTCCTGCAGAAAAATAAGGAAACACTAGATAGACATCTCCATTTCTCGATGAAAAAGGGATTTGCGCGGCTTTTAGAGGAATGCAGGGGAGGCGAGATTCGATGTTTGTCGGGGAAAAGTGTTTCCCGAGCGCGCTGAGGTGAAGGGCGGCGATGGAGAGGGAGATTACCGTCAGAGGGCGAGAAAAGCGGCCGTTCTTAAAGATATGCCGTTTCAAAACCAACATTCTTGAGATGGAGGACGAGGAGATCCAAAGCTCCTGCACGGCAAACACATCTGGGGGGGACTTTGATGAAGCTGCTGTGAACAATGAGTTACTTCACTGCAGAAGATGACACCCTCGCTCCTCACGTCCTCAGAAAGAACCAGATCAGTCCTCCTGCAGCGAAGTGTGAGCTGCTGGAAAGAGCTCTTGTTTTCCTGTGGACCTGCTGCGTGTGTGTGTGTGTGTGTGTGTGTGTGTGTGTGTGCGTGGAGCACATGGAGAGGGTCAGATGAAAATAATGGAAGGCAGTTTCCACCACTAGGAGGCGCGAGCAGCCCAGCGCTCAGGAGGAAAGCGGTTTGAAGCCGCCTGTCACCTGTTCACCTCCATCTGAAGCCGCCCAAACAGCAGAAAAACTATCGGCTCACAGTTTTTAAGATTTTTACAAAGACTGAATCTTCCGATTTACAACACAAGCAGATTCTTCCGGCTATTTTTCCCACCGTGCAATGTTTTCCCCGGGTACCTGCAGAGTCTCTGCTATTTCACTCCATCGCTTTTCCCTCTCGGTGGTGATACGGCGGAGAGTCGACACGGTCCTTGGTCGTAAACCCAAGACGGCTGAGAACACCACCTGATACCACCTTCACGCCCGGGACGAGGGAATCGCGCCGCAACTCCAACGAAACTCCAAAAGACTGCGAGCGTGAAAATCTTCTGCTGCGAGCCCAGGATTAGTCCGATCACACACGTCCAGAAGGTCTGTTCCCCCCTTGTGCCGTGGCTCTCGATCTACTGCCAGGCGCCCGCCATTATTTCTTCCGTGAATACGAAAGCCACTATTTTATCATGCTAGCTGGAAGCATGTAGCTGTTAGCACTGCTGTCGTTGCTAAAATGAGACCCTCTGTCTCCATCACACTCTTGCGTTCTATCCCTTTCTCCTTCTCCCTCCCGCTCTCTCTTTCTACCCCCACCGGTCGAGGCGGAAGGCCGCCGGCGCTGAGCTGGGATCCGCCCCGAGGTTTCTGCATCGGTAAAAAAACCCAGTTTCTCCTCAGGGAATGTTGACTTTCTGTAGATGGTCTTCAAGCTTGTGGTCCAGACAAGGGTCGTCAGACCAGAAGTTTGACTCGACTTGAGAAAAACGTGACGGTATTGGTCATAACCGGAGAATCTGCCCCAGTCAGAGCTGGATGGCAGGTTGAGGTTGAAGCGTCCCCATCACATCTTGGTCCCTTGATGGATCAGCGCGTCACGACGGCGCCAATAATCCTCAGCTGCCACGCAGAAGCAGGATTTCACGTGGAAAAGCTCCGCGTTGGTTTCTCACTTTCTGATGGAATTGGTAAAGAAAGCGAAGGAAAACCCCCAAACGGGTGTTTTCACCGAGCTGGTCCTAGCATAGCGTGTCCCGAGGACGACAGCGAGAACACTGAAGCCTGAAGCCTGGCAGCCGGAAGATGATAGGGTTGGGAGAAGGGAGATCACTCCAGAAGAGACAAATATTTAGCAGAAGATAACAAATTCAGGTGAGCTTCAGCGAAGGTTCAAAGCAGGGAATCGGTCCAAGAAAGTTGGCCAAGTTGCGCTCCATCGCTTGGACTGGTGAATCTCTGCAGACAGAACTTCCCAATGGAGGAACCTCGAAGTCCTAACCCAGTCTTTTGACGCTGACGTCAGCGGACACACACCTCGCCGCCGCCGCCGCAGATCGGGATGAGGTGGCAGTCATGAATCGGAAGTCGGCGGCTGGAATTGAACTCATGCCATTAAAACGGCGAAACCGTGATCTGCGTCGCGGCCCATCGTTAGCGGCGCTAATTAGCAGATGAAGCCAATTAACCTCGGACCTGCCAGAATGTGTGCTCCAATTCATGGGAGAGATTAAGCAGTTTATAAATAAAGAGGGGGAATTAGAAGGTGTGTGTGTGTGTGTGTGTGTGTGTGAACATCAGTATTCATGTGGTTACAAACATCGCTCTCTGAGAAGGTAGCGCTGCCAAACCATCAACGTGGCTTCAAATCAAAAGGCCTGTTTTACTTCTTTTGTCCATTACACTCATTATTTAGCACTGTTTTCATTCATTCATTCATTCATTCATTCATTCATTCACTCATTCACTCATGCACGATCTGTAGTACCGGAGCCTATCCTAGCTGTGATTGGGCGAGAGGAAGGGATCACCCTGGACCGACCAGTCACAGGGAAACGTAGACATACAACCACTCACCCTCTCATTCAGACGGCTGGACTATTCGGGGTCTCCGATAAACCTCCAGTATGTCTGTTGGAGGGAAAGTAGAGAACCTGGAGGAACCCCACCAGGAGAACATGTGGACTCCACCTAGGGACCTTCTTGCTGCGAGGCAGAAGCTCTAACCACCGCGATGTCCCACTGTTATCATGTCTCACCTCAACCAGAGCAGCCGAATCTCGTCGGTGTGGTCGTCTCAGAAGACCGCTAACTTTTTACAGAAGGCCAGTCTGGCAGTGAGTTAGGACCATGGTGAGGTGTCCACTCCTCAGCAACGTCCAATCATTATAATGCCATCAGAGTGCTTGCATCCCTTTGGACAACGGATTTTTCGGATGAAGCAGCGGCTGTGGTTCAGCTGGTCAAGCAGGCGTCCCTCCAAAGGGAAGGTTGGAGGTTTGCTCCTGAGCTCTAACTGTCTGAGATGTTCCCGGGCAAGATACTGAACCTCCAAGCTGCTCCTGATGGTCTTGTTGGCGCCTTGTATGGCACTGCACGAGAGGAGACCATGTTGTTGTACATGTGTTATTTTCAACAGGCCACAAAGGCATCATGTCCTGCTGCGGGTCAGGACTTCATGGCTATCGCTACTTTTGGACCAAATGGTATTTTTTTGCTATCCTGCTCGAGTTCCTTTCCTGGAAGTCCCCCTCCTTTAGCTAGTGGACCATCAGATGGGCTGAAGTCTTTCTATTTTCTCCCTGCGCTGCGAAGAACTGTGAAGAACCCCGCAATTAGCTAAGCTGGACTTGTTTTAAAATGGCGCACTGAAGTATCTGGTTATGAGCGTCGCTAATCAGTTACACCAATCACAAGGCACTTAAGTCATACGAGTTCCTATGGAACCTTAAAAAGACCCTGCTTTGGAGTAGGAGCTAAAATGGTTTTAGGAACTTCCAAAAAGTCCCTTCCTGGGGACGGACCAGTGAGGAAGCGCCAATTCACAGACCAATAAGCTGCTTCCCGGTGCCAGAAGTTGTTAAAATGTCCTCCCAGGTGTTGTCTCAGAGGACGAGCGTGATTGAAGGTACGGGGGTACTCGCACGTGTACCCTTCCATGCACCGGCGTCGCACTGCTTTGAGCTTGGCGAATCTATTCGCCACTTAAAAACCCAGTCGCCCTGAAATATACTTTCTATTAATTACAGATCACAGTTCTGCCGCCGTGACGTCCCTCCCTGCTTTTCATAATTCCACCTCACCTTCCTCTTCTTCTTGACCTCTCCGACTTCCAGTCGTGTCGGGCATGCACAGTCACGCACCGCCCTCTAACCAGGCCACAGAAACCGCCGGCCCTTTGACCCGCGGAGTGGTCAGAGTCATCGCCGAGGGCAACGGCGGCGGCTACGACGGACTCATTAGACACCTTTAAGTGGCTTTTGGATTTCTACGTCACTCTCAAAAGAAGCCTTGGAAGTACTTAAGACGAGTCGGCGGCACGGCGCAAGGACATCCATCCGGACAGCCGCCCGAAACACCTCATCGCCAGCTAGCTTAGCAGCAAGTGAGTATTCCGACTTTGTCGCTGGTTTCGACCGTGCGCCCGCCGAACTGATCCGTCCTTCTCCCGCCCCCTCAGCCAAGATGACTGGAACCGCGGTGTCCGTGTGTCTGCTGTTCGTCCTGTCCGCCTGCTCGGCATGCTACATCTCCAACTGTCCCATCGGGGGGAAACGCTCCCTCATCGACGGCCCGCTTCGCAAGGTGACCAGCATTTGGAGACGTTCCCCAGCACCTCTGAATGAATTAGACGGCGCAAACTTTGCTAACTGTAACTTCCATTTGATCTTTCTCCTGCAGTGCATGTCCTGTGGCCCAGGGGACCGGGGCCACTGCTTCGGGCCCAACATCTGCTGCGGGGAGGGCATGGGCTGCATGCTGGGCTCCCCAGAATCCGCCCACTGCCTGGAGGAGAACTACCTCCTCACCCCGTGCCAGGCCGGAGGGCGGCCCTGCGGATCTGAGGGCGGACGCTGCGCCGCCTCAGGTGTCTGCTGCGATGCAGGTCAGAACTTTGACCCCAAAGTTGAACCCTTGATGCAGTATTCCACCTTCCTCGAAGCGAAATTGTACGCTTTCTCGTCGGGGCGGCTCGGTAGCACAGCGGTTAGCGCTTCCACGTCACAGCAAGAAGGTCCCCTGGATTCGGACTGGAGGCCATTCTGTGCGGAGTCTCCATGTTGTGCCCTTTGTCTACGTATGTTTCCTAGTGGACCTCTCAGATAGTCCAAAAGCAGGAGATCCATTGGAGAGCCTTAATTGTCCTAACATGTGAAGGACAGAGAGAATAGTTGCGTGTCTCTGTGTGTGGCCTTGTGATGGATAGCTGGGCTCCGCTGAAGGACGAGCGGTATCGATAACCAAACGAATGAATGCTTTCTTGTCAAAGTCAGTTCTTCGTAATCACTTGCAATCAGTTTGTGAGCGACCCGAAGCCGACTTCAGCATTGACTGCGCTCACGGAGATCCGCCTCTGTGCCCTAGAAAGCTGCGTGTCGGACCAATCCTGCCTCTTGGAGGCCGAGGGAGACGACCAGGCCAGCCAATACGACGGCGGCGACCCGAGCGACATCATCCTCAGGCTCCTGCAGCTGGCCGGCCACGCCTCTCCTCATCGAATCCACCAATGAGCAGCGCCCGACAACGAGGTCTCACCGGGCGACCTCCGGCTCTCGTCCGGCTCCTTCCCCCGGAGCTCCTCTTCAGAGTGCCTTCGACGAGATCATTTTTATGCACGATATCGGGGGAGAATTCTGACCGCGGCTGTCTAATACCTGCTTGAAATAAAGTTCTGAGGGAATCTGAGACGCTCGTGCTGTCGGTCTTTGATCGTCACCTGACCTCAGGAGAACCTGACAGATCATTCGCCCGCAAGTCAGCACAAACCTTATCAGATGCAGATACCTTGGTACCGCCCGTTACGGCTTTGCATAATCCTTTTGTAGACCGCTGTGAGAGTCTGGAGGATCTCGTCCTGACCCCGTGACCGTGTGTTTGTTGATGACGACTCCAGAGGACACAATGTCAACGTTGCGTGAGCGGAGATGATAATCTCCAACGCGCCGTCGTCACCTTTGATCAGAGATTGCTCACCGCAGGTCTGAACCGTCGCTTCCTGGAAGCGGCGGAGGAGAACATCGAGTGCGGCAGAAGAACGAGCAAGTTAACACTGTGAAATCGCAGCGGGGAATGATTGAGCCGCTGCTGCCTGACGGGACTGTGAACATTTTATTTTAAAAGCTCAAACATTTACTGTCAAAAGTGATGCGAAGTGAGTTTGTCAGACATTCAGTTTGCGACACTTTCCCAAACAAAAGTAGCATAAATGTCAAGATTAGAAATTGATAGGAAAAATTAAAATGGGAATTATCTACTATGAATTTTTATTAGTCTCAAAAGATGTAAAAGTGGTCGGACGGGTAGCTCTGAAAAGTAAAGGTGCACCAGATCTAGATGTGGATTTGTGTAAAAACAACTCTGAAGAAGGAAGAGACAAAGAAGAATCGCCCCGCACTTTGCCGTGATCCCGTTTTCGTGCACGTCCGAGGCGTGACCGCTAATCCCGCTTCGGGACGCGACCCCGCTTGCGTGATTCTCCTGCGTCCGAATCGCGGGATACGCGGCGCTAACCTGGCAACCCCGCAGCTATCTCTCCGGTTGTCTTATCATTGATGAACTCTGCTTGCGCCAGTGGGCCGGACCGGCATCAATTGGAAACACCTGCGGTTAATGATTGCACCGCCGGGGGCTTTGAGAGTATAAGATTGGCGAGCGGCAGATGTAGCTTCACCTTCAGTGTCTGGCACCATGTCTTTCTCTGGAAAGTACCAGCTGGAGTCGCAGGAGAACTTCGAGCCTTTCATGAAGGCTATCGGTAAGTGACCGCGTGAGGTCGGCCGAGCTTCCGAATCCCACCCGCTACCTCCAAATGCGCCGACTGTCTCCGTGAATTAGGTCTCCCCGATGAGCTCATCCAGAAAGGCAAGGATATCAAGAGCATCTCTGAGATCGAGGAGGACGGCGACAACTTCAAAGTGACCGTCACGACCGGCATCAAGGTCCTCGTCAACTCCTTCACCGTCGGTAAGGAAGCCGAGCTGGACACCATCACCGGGGAGAAGGTCAAGGTGAGCGCTCGGGCTTTTAAGTCAAGCTATCCCCGTCCCTCTCGTGATGACCTCCCCCTTACCTTCGGATGTCCTTCTCCGAAGGCGGTCGTCCGGCGTGAAGGCAACAAGCTGAAGGTTTCCCTGAAGGGAATCGACTCAGTCACGGAGCTGGTGGACGGGAACACGATTGTAAATGTGAGTCGAAGCTGCTGTCGCCTCTCCTTCATCAACTGATTTCATCTGACCCTGACCTTCTCCCCTCCCAGACGATGACAGTTGGTGGAATTGTGTACAGAAGGATTAGCAAGAGGATCTGATGTTCTGCACTTGGGATAATAAACACTGTTTTTTTGAAAACCACTCTCTCTTTCTGTTGTGTTCACGCCGACCGTTGGCCTTCGGAGACCGACCTTAACTCCCGGTGGGATGAATCTGCGTGTTGCACCCAGAACTTTTCGGTGAATTACCTGATTACACGGCCTTCTTTATCATCTTCGGCCAAATAATAGTCTCAAGTGTGGAGTGTCAGCTGACCGAACACGAGTGTCCCTCAGGCTGAACCATTACAACTGACTTAATACCCTGAGGATGAAAACGTTTGACTTGTGGAACTCCGGCCGAAACAAATGAATGTTGACAAAGCGCAGGTCTGGTATCTTTCACTGTGATTCAAAGCAAGTAATCCAGATGGCGGGTGGTCTTCTTCGGCGTCAGCGACTCCACTGAGGTTTATTTCCTCCGGTGGAAGAGGTTCTTGATGCCTTCCTCCACAGACTTGGGTTCGTGCATCATGGTCATGGGCCGGTTCTTCAGGGCCGCCTCTCTCATACTGTGGTAAACGTACTCGTTCTGTTTGAACATCCTCAGCTCCATCTCCGTTTGCATGCGCATTGCCTGTGGAAGCGGGGGGAGGAGAATTGACTGCAAATGTGAAAATTTCAACATCTGGCCACAGGGCGGCAGCAGAAGCTAACTGGAGTTACCTCCAGATCCTTGGTGATCGGGTGCGTGGGGCCGTGGGTGACCATGAGAATGGCGTAGGCTTTGCAGATCATCCCGTGGCCAACCTCTATGAGCCCGGCCTGCCAGTGGTTGACCCCGGCCCGCATCGCGGCCATGCCCAGAGCGGCGTTGTTCGGGTGGTAAAGCTTCCTGTTGGGGGGGGGGGAGGCGACGCCGTGAACGGCGGTTAGCATTCGACCCGCATTTGACCGCTAACTCCGTACTCACATGTATCCCTCCACCATTTTGCGGGAGTACTCGGCAGCGTCCTCGAAGTACTGCAGGTATGCTTGCACCTCGCTCAGGGTGCTCCACATCCTCAGCAGGTAGATGTGAGTATCGGCCAACACCGGCTCCGTTTTCTCAATGCACCCCCTGCTGATTTTCACCACCTGGAGGGTTTTATTTTTAGAATTGAGCGCTGTACCGTGAGAAAAGCCCACGGCTTCCATTTTGTAACATTTGAGATCATCCGCCGCCGCCGCATCACCTCGTGGTAGTCGCCTTTCAAGCGAGCCTCCTCCAACTTCTCCAGCATTTCAAAGCAATGATCGGTGGCCTCTTTCACCTGCTCGTCGGACGGCTTCCGGGTAGCGGAGAGGAAGGAGAGGCCGATCAGCACTTTCACACAGCGACATTAATGTAAATTGTTCAGTGTTCACGGTGACGTGTTTGGCAAATTAAGCCTTTTACAGACCAATAAAGGTGAAAGGTCAGATGACTTTTATCTTCAACCTGGAGATCTTTGATCTGCTGGCAATTATGATCATATTAACCGAATCATTCTCCGATACTCCAGCGCTCGGGGTTACTTATTCAAAGAATCAGCGATAAGCGCTGCGGGAGTTATGGCTCTTGTGACAGGCACGGTGACAAGGAGGCCTCACATCTCCCAGATGAGCCTCCCTGCACGGTGGAAGGCGAGAACAGGAAGCCACAGCGTCAACAAAAACAAGCTGGGGGATTATTTTGGTCAAGCGAAGAAGCCACCGGCGATTATCTTCGACCGAAATAGTCGCTGTGACTCTCCGGTTTCACCTCGGTGCTTATCGCCCGTTAGGACGACGTAAAGGTGCGACCTCTGCGCCGTGCACGGCGTCCGGAGAGCCGAAGGGAAAACGCAATCTCGCAAACACGGCCAGAGAGAAGACCGACCTTGACTCCGTCCGCCTCCCTGCCTCCGAGTTTCACGTCGTCTTTGATGCCGTTCTTGCAGTGCTCGCACGTGCACTCAAAGAAGTACTGCGTCCTCAGGAGCCGCCGCCTCTCCTCGGACAAATTCAGGAAGTCCACGTACGCCACGGTCAGCTCCTCGCCCTCGGCGATCTTGCTCAAGGCGCGCAGCTCGATCCTGGGGGGAGCGAAAGGAACCCGGTTGATTCGAATGAAAAACGACCGATCGACCGATCCAGGCGTCTCTTTACATCCCTCTCATTTTGAAACCGGGAGGAGGACGCGGCATCACATCAGGGCTGTTAGAGCTGCACTCTGTGGAGCACACAAGGGCCGGCTGCAAAAGTGACACGCCGGGTTCACTTCGGGGCGTTTGTGTGGACACACGGTTTAAGGGATGGAGGTTTAGGGGGGTCTGGATGGATGGCGAGCCGGGTTATGAGTGCGCGGTGAAGATGCTGCGGAGAGAGGGGTCTTTTGTGACGCTAAGCTATGTTAGGGCACTCAAGCGACACGCGATGGCACGCTCCTCGCAGGCTGTCAGCGGCGTGGAGGGGGTGGAGAGAAGGTTAGGTGGTGCTGATGAGTCGTGACGGGGCGTTGGAAACAGGTGACACACATTAGAGAGGTTTCCTTATTGGGGATAACGCACCTCCGTTGAGAATGATACATAGTATTCACAGCTGATTGACTGAAAGACAAACAGGAAGCGGTTTTACGCGCGCTCACACACAAACACACACAATGGGAATGTGTAAGAAGTCCACCCTTTCTGCTTGATAAGATGATCAGGACACCTCTCGTGTTGTTGAACTCACTTGCCGTGGTTGAGGATGACGGTGCAGTTCGGCCAGCAGTCGTGGTTGACCAGACACAGGTTGGGAAAAAGGCCCACGCCCACCGCCTGCAGGCCCCGCTGGTCGCTCACTGTGAAGCCGTTGCAGTTGATCTGGACGTGGGAGCAGAAAAACGGTCATTTCTGCAGAAAACGGTCACATAAGATGTCGGAACACGGTCGGTTGACTTATGGCCCTGACCTTTAAACACGCCCGCCTATCTCACCACCTCTTCAGGTGTTTGAATGTTCGACACGTTGGTCAATATTTAACGTTTACGGATTGAACGCCAGACTCTGTTATCGAGTATTAGCATTAAAACTGGTGCCATAAACTAAACAGCGGATTTCCTGTCGACAAGGAGGATTAAATGGGTTTCTTCCCGTTAATCGAGCCAACAGCAGCGTCAGGGAGGATTCACAGGTTTTACTCTCAAATGAAACATTTCATTGGAGATGTAAAGAGCAAAGAAGCGTTCGCTCTGCGAGAGGCAGGGTTTAGCCTGAACCGCTAGGTCGCAGGGCCACATATACCACCCTGCAAGGTTTTTGGACTGTCGGAGGAACCCGGAGAACCTGGAAGAACCCAACACCGACGCGGGGAAACCTCGGAGACTCCTGTGGGAACCAAACCTGCGACCATCTAACTGTGAGGAGGACTGCGCCACCCGTTTTTCTGCACCAGCAAACACGGAGGCTCCGCAGAGAAAGGCCACCCATTGACAAAGAAATAGAAGTCTATGATAAAGTCAGATGTAAACTGTGATGTAGCGAGGAAACATACCACTCCAAAGACATGTGAGATGACGTCGATGGTGTGCTGCTTGCTGTTGCGCGGCCAGTAGTCCAGGAAGTTATGTATGTCCACTTTGAACTCCTTCAGCTCCTCCTCCTGCATGTCGGTAACGTGGTCCTCCAGCTCGTCCAGGGTGGTCAGCTGCATGTCGGACACCACGCTGCCCTCCCTGTCCAGTCGCCACATGATGCGCGCCACCAGCCTGTCCGCGAGAAGAACCACGAAGTAGAAGAAGTGTCGACTTGGAGCCGTTGAAGCGCGGCTAAGTTAGCCGCGCCTTCCGTTTACCTGATGCTCTCGTTGGGCGCCTTCCCGTAGGTCTTGATGGCGCCGCATTCCAGTTTGTGTTCCGCCCAGCCGGCCCGCTGGCAGGTCCGGTCGCAGTAATGAGAAAATTTGCACTGGCCGCACCTCTGGAGCTTGTCTTGCCTGCGGAAGCAGCTGTGGCAGATTCGCTCGGCGAGGCTTCAGGTGGGTAGACAGAAAAAAAGGAAACAATGGGTGGAAACAAGTGGTGGTGGAGGCGGTATGACATCTGCCGACAGCGGAGATCTCTTCATCCAGAGATGGCCTTGTTGTTGCGTCACGGAAAGACCTCCTGTGACCCGTCATGTGGGATTCACAGGACGCGTCTCAGAAAAAGCTGCAGAACTTACGACCATCCGTCGTCCTGCATTCACGTCTTTGTCCTCAACACGCACTTTTCCCACGAAATCATAAAGAAGACGGATTATTGCAAAGCACGAGGCTGATGACAAGCTACTCTCTGTGTCCCGAATCGCCGGGAATAAGTCGTTCGTTTGGCTCGTCACGCCAGAAATCCTTCATCCACGGCGAAGTCAAAGTATTCCCCCGAGGTTTCAGCCGTCCTTGGAATGCATTCATCTAACCGAACGTCGTTCAGAACACAAAGCCGTTCACAGTGAAAGGTCGACCCATGGGGTCTGATCTTGGGAGGCTGCGGAACCCGTTCCCCTCTACCATCGCTACCGTACCTGTCGAACACCACGGCCGCCAGACTGGGCTCGGAGAAGATCACGTCCCCCGGCCAGAACTCCTTGGTGGCCTTCAGGCCCCGTCCCTTGTCCGCCGTGTCAAATATCGCCACGTTCTCCATGGTAGCGGTTCCTGCGCGGTGAGTCGGTGCGTGAGGGACTGGGTGTTGGAGGCTCACGTAGACCAGCCTGTGTCCTCTGTGTTGTTCAGGAATGACAAATGCACATTCCACGCCCGGGGTCCAAAAATAGCCACCTGCTTCTGGAATTGTACCACGAGCTTCAAGGAATGGGACTGGAGGGTTGCATCGGGTGACGTTCGGTCTGACCTTGGCGACCCTCGGGGTCGGACGTGACGATCCGAGCGCCGGATCCGGGTAAAACTTCAGGAACTTTCTCTTATTTACTGAAATTCCTCTTTGGGGGCAAGAAGTCCTCCACCCCCACCTCCAGCCGGGCCTTGGTAAGCGCCTGGTCTCGGAGGGTTATTTTTGTCCCCCAGTTGTGCCTGCCTGTCACGGGTGTGCGGTGACGTTGGACAGCTGCGAGGCGACGGCCCGAGAGCCCCCCCCACCCCTGAACCCTCCCAGGTCTATTCTGGATCTTTCTCTGACAGCGATGTGAACAATGGTTCTGGCGTAAAAGCCTTTTGGATATCGGCAGAAGCATGGTTGATAACGTCGTCTTCTGTGTGTCCAAGATTTGATCCCTTCTTTCTTTTTCCGTTTCATGGTAATGACAGTAATGAGGTGTTGCTTTCTACAGGATTCTACAGCAGAGAATCTTGGAAAAGATTACTGAGGCCAAACTGAGTGAGCGACATTTAATCTTTGAAAGCGTTCGTCCTCTCATCCACATGTCTGGACAATGTAGGGTCTCCAGTGAAGCTCCTGCATGTGTTTGGGCTGTGGGAGGAACCCCGAGAACCGGGAGGAACCCCATGCAGACGCTCTAACCCTTGTTTCACGACATATTGTGCACTCACGCGTGTCCATCGTGTATCATGTTCATGTTTAATCCAGATATTGCGGGAATGACAGCAGAGCAAGACAACGGTGAGACATCACGCCTCAAAAAAGTCCAGATGCGCCCCGGAGGGGAAGTCGTTGTCCACCAGGAGTTGAATCAGTTTTGCCGCAGACTCCTGACATGGGAGCAGGTCATTCCGGACGCCCGTGGTCTTCGAGGCCTCTTCCTGCATCTCTGTGTCCATGGGACCTGGAGGACACCGAGGAGGACGGTTAGAACACTGCAACTGTTCCTCAAACTCCACCGGTGTGGTGAAGAACACGCTGATCCCATGCAGTGATCTTGAACACGTTTTTGGACTGCAGGAGGAACCCGGAGAACCTGGAGGAGCCCCACGCATATGAAAGTGCCTTTACCTGGAGAGTAGTTGAGGACTTTGACGTCCGGCCGCTCCTCGGCTAGAACCCTGAACATCATCTCCCTGGCTGCTTTGGCCGTGCAGTACAGAGCCCAGCAGGGCAGGGCCTGCAGGGCCAGCGTGGAGGAGCAGTTGACCACGCTCCACCGCAGGCCGTCCGCCTGCGGGAAGGCCTTCAGCACGCCCGCCGTCAGTGCCAGCGGAGAGCTGACATTCAGAGCCAGGTAGGAGCTCACCTGGTCGACATCCGTGAAGCTCTCAAAGCGGGAGATGCTGCCCAGGGACGCTGGCGTCGGAGAGGCGGACACGAGAAGATGAGAGCAGATCCGGGTCACGGCCGGTTTATTCCAGACTTACCGGCATTGTTGATCAGAAGCACATGATCCAGCTCGTGCACTGTCTGCTGCTGGGCCGCGCTCACCGTGTCCTTCACGCCCTCGCTCGCGCTCAGATCGACCGCCGCGCACCGAAACGCCAGTCCGGCGGCGGCGGGGAGGCGGCTCAGCTCTTCCCTCAGCTCCTCCAGCAGGGTCCCGGATCGAGCCACCAGGAGCAGCACCGAGCCGGGCTCCAGGCGGTGACACACCTGGGCGACGGCATCACTCGTTCATTTGCTTCCTTGAACCCTCTTCCATTTGCTTCTTCAACCGCTCACCTGTCGTGCCAGTGCCCGTCCGAAGCCCCTGGAGGCTCCCGTGATGATGCAGATGCACCTTCCCAGGGTCGGGACCCCCGCCGCTCCCCGGTTCGACATGTGTTCCGATCTCCGGCGAGGTAGAAAATGTCGAATTTGTGTGGAGCTCAGAAAGGAAAAAGCAGACGGCGGTGACGGGGAGGAAGGAGAGGCAACATGCGCTTGTCAGCTTGTGTGTGACCTCATTTTATTCAAGCGGAGAGGCTCATTTCATGGCTCATATTCGCCGCTCAGAGGGCTTTTCCAGCTCTGCGAGGCGACGCCGCAAAGAGATTCGACCTCAAGGTGGGAAAAGTATTTCGCTTTTTGGTCACATTCGATAGAAAACATGCATTTTGCTCCAAACACCTTTTTAAAGCCAGCGGTAGGTCCATTATTCATTCATTTATTATCTGTATGGCAGGGCTGATGGAGCCAATGCCAGCCGTCATTGGACGAGAGGCGGGGTTCAGGGGACCGGCCAATCACAGGGCCACAGATGCACCCTCTCATCCAAATGCTTGGGCAATGCGGGGCCTCCGAAAGGCCTGTTTGGCCTTCAGAAGGAACATGGAGGCTCCACGCAGAAAGGCCTCCCTGTGGGAATCCAACCTTCGACCTCAGAGAGGAAGTTTTCATGCCAACACGGCTCATAAGCACTTCTTATCTTATACATCATCGCTGTTGCCCTCCACAAACCTTCTGAGCAAACAATTCGGACGCCATGTCAACATTATCTTAAAGCTGGAGGTGCAAGATCACCATTTCCGGTGAGCTGAATTTAACCCCGGTGAGCTGCTGCGGGCCGAGGCCGGGCGGGTTCTACGGCTCACGGCGCCCCCGTGTGGTCAAAAGGGGAAACAATAGCGTGGATCTTCTCAGACGTTTGTTCTGACATGACTTGTGACTTATAATATCTCAGCAAGATGCATGATTGACGATGAGCAACGGGTAAAACGTGCGGGTAAAACGGGTAAAACGGTCACACTCGCCGTACGTGGAAAACACCGTTCTCCGCAGGGACTCTATAGGACTTCAGGACTATAGGACTTCAGATGTTGTGCTTCGACATGAAATTGTCTGGTCACAACCCTCATCACGACATCTTCTGGCCTTTGTGACCTCAACACCTCAAATGCACACACACACACGCACACACACATGGGTTTGAAAGCAATGGAGGAGGAGCAGGAGGGACAGCTGGACATGGAGGAAAGGTTTTGGAGAAATCTAAGGTAAGATAGAACTTCAGGGAGACGGTAGCGAGGCCAGAAGCCCCGGAGAAGGATCCCTGGTGTGGGTGGGAGGAGGATTGGAGCAGGAGTTCTGTTAAAGGAGGAGTTTGCTGTGAAGGTCCTGGAGGTGGAGATAGGAGGTTCACGCAGATTACATCTCCACCACAACGCACACTTCTGATTAACTCATGTCACCACACAGTCACTTTCTGCTGCTCACCATAAATACTGCATTTGTGTGTGTATATATACATATGTACACACACACACACACAGAGTAAATATACACTGTTCATATTGCATTTATAAATAAATATATACTGTAAATATACACTGTTCATACTGCATTTATAAATAAACGTATGTTCATATACTGTAAATATACACTGTACATACTGCAGTTATATCTATATATAATGTAAATACACACTGTTCATACTGCATTTGTATATATATTGTAAATATACACTGTTCACACTGTATTTATATGTATATAGAGATATATACTGTAAATATACACTCTTCATACTGCATCATTTATATACATATATACTGTAAATATACACTCTTCATACTGCATTTATATACACACTGTAAATAGTGTTCATTGTGCATTCATTCAGGGTGACAATAGACCACCAAAAACGACAACAACAAGGGCAAGGATAAAAACAGAGTGACAACAACAATGAAACAATAACAACGATAAACAGGATGCAATGGAGTGACACCGATAGGGATAAGAATAGACAACAGCAAGTGAGGGAGTGAGATGGTGGGAGCACCTCCAACCATTCAGAGCTGTGTGCCGTCCAGACTGCTAGTATACATACAGTGAATGTGGATATATATGTATATATCCATTGTCTGCTGCTTATCCTGCACTCGGGGTCGCGGGGATGCTGGAGCCTATCCCAGCTCCACCCTGGAATGATATATATAAATACTGGAAATAGACACTGTTTTTAACTGCATATGTATATATATATATATATATATATAAATATAATATACACACACACATTTATACATATACACACACATATATATTGCAAAACACATCCCTGCAGTAAATAATCAACTTATTGAATGCAGTATGCACTGTGATATATGTCACTGTTAAAATGCTTCACATACTGTATACACACACATATATACACGTGTCTGTATACATATGATATGAATCCAGGCTGCACATACAATACATACTAGTATATAGAGTATACATGTATGCGTCCACAGACACAATTCATATATATTGTAGATACACATCCCTACTGTGAATAGCATAAATACTGTATATATGTATGTATATGTATACATATGTTCATACACACATATGTACACCCACACACTGTATATACTGCGATACACATCCAGTATATAAATACAGAATATATATATATACACACAAATACACACAAGTACATACTGTCCTATATGGACCTGCATATCCAATATATATATGTATATATGTGTGTGTGTGTGTGTGTCTTTATATAATGTACATTATTTACTGCAGGACATGTATCGAAGTATATATGGTGAGTGTGTATGTGTATATACACAGTATGTATAGTATATACAGCAGGTATGTGTATCACAGTATTTAAATTGTGTGTACATGTATATACATGCAATATGTATAGTATTTATAACAGGAATATGGATCACATCATGGACGATATGTGGGTGTAAATATATACACACAGTGTGTATCGTATATGCAGCAGGGATGTGTATGACGACATGTACAGTGTGTATGTGTATACATACACAATATACATAATATATCCAGCAGGGATGTGTATTACAGTGTACAGTATGTGTATTTTCTATAGCAGGGAGATGTATAATAATATGTACTTGAGTGTAGTAGTATGTATATGTATATATGTGTACATACAGCATATACTGTCCATATTGCGATACACATCCCTGCAGTAGATCATATACATAGTACATATACACAGCCATGTTTATCCATATTTCCTGGATATGTATATATATATATATATATATATATGTTTACCACATGACCTCATTACTCAACTACCTCGGACTTTGTATCCGAGTACTGTGAGTAACGTCCAGCTGCCCGGCCTTTGTTTACCTCCGCGTCAAATCGGGTTTATTAAGCATTCGTGGGCCCGCGGTGGAATGAGGGTGATTCCTCCATCCCTCCGTCCATCCCTCCGTCCATCCCTCCATCCCTCCATCCGACCCCGCGGGGCTGTCCTGGAGGGGGGGGGGGGGGGGGGGGGCCGCGCCCGGGCGCGCGCAAGGGGGGGGGGTCCCCTTTCTCCC
>CAAKHD010013772.1:105536-120302 GCA_901007705.1 Fistularia tabacaria | reverse complement strand
TTTGTTTTGTTTTGTTTTGTTTTGCTTTGCTTTGCTTTGCTTTGTTTTGTTTTGTTTTGTTTTGTTTTGTTTTGTTTTGTTTTGTTTTGTTTTGTTTTGTTTTGTTTTGTTTTGTTTTGTTTTGTTTTTAAATGAACCAACAAATCCTATCCACCACAGAAGCACAAGATAATCATTTTCATGTTACAGTAAGATTATTCACTCTAGTGAATGTGTTGGAATGGGGGATATGCCTGTCATATCTGCAGCAGGACATGCATTTTAAGTCTCATTGCAACCATGAGCTTGTCACCCCAACTAGACAACCCTGAAGACTTTTACTTTGACATCATGGAACTTTCCAAAACCATGCAATGATTATACCTTATAGTAAAGCAAAGCTACCTGTGTAATTAACACCTGGTTGGATTAAGTCACACAGAAATACAGTATAGTACATCGGTCATAGCAGATCATTTTTAGTCTAAGATGATACTGCCACAAGTCTTTGCAAGTCCTACATATATTTTATCAGAGTTTCTGAGACAAAGAATAATAGCTTTACTCATATCTGCAAAAAATCCTCCCATATTGATTTTCACCTTTCTTGATTATTTTATTTATGTTTTAAATATTTTGAAAGCTCTATAGTAAATGGTAAATTCATTGTTTTTCATAGAACTTGTCAAATTTGTACTAGGGGGTTTATTAAGACAGTATGCAATACCACCTTTGTTCTTTTAAGAGGTATTATTTACAATGTGTGTGTATAGTGTGTGTGTATAAAAACTGTTTAATTCACAGTTTTTGTTAAATAACTTTCAAAAGATTAATTAAACAAATACCATTTCAAAGTATGGTGGAAATCTCTCTCTATCTCTCTCTATATATGTATGTGTGTGTATATTTACAAATATATATGGCCTCACCAACCATGAACCTCACCGCACATCACTGATCTATCTATCTATCTATCTATCTATCTATCTATCTATCTATCTATCTATCTATCTATCTATCTATCTATCTATCTATCTATCTATCTATCTATCTATCTATCTATCTATCTATCTATCTATCTATCTATCTATCTATCTATCGATCGATCGATCGATCTATGTGTATGTAAAACTGGTAAAGTTAAATGAAAAATACCTTCATAGTGCAAATCACTGATAAATATATATTTTTTTCTTTTTTCACTTTGCATTCTTTTTCTTTTCAAGATTGGCAAGTAGTGAGGCACTGCCTCTCCTGCCTCCCCTGACAGCCTGTCACTGATATATATGTGTGTATGTGTCCGTATGATGGTGTATGTGTGTGTAAGGATTTCATGGATGGTGTCCAAACCTTTTTGACAAACTGAATGCACAGTTTTATGATGGTTTACATCTATTTCTGTTTGTTTTCCTATGTGGGATGAGTGACCATTTCTCTTTATTTCAAGATAAGATAATGTTAGGCCTCCTTGTGTTAAATTAATTTTCTACACACTCAATCAAATACTGTTATCAAGGTATCAAAGCAAATTATCGATCAATATCTGGCTCAAGAAAATTGATGGAAAGTTTGGGTTATTTGTATAACCCAATTACAAAATAATTCAGAGAGGAGGAATATAAATGCCAAGTGGAAGCCATTGATTTGAGTGTGTCACTGTTGAGTTTTAGATCTTTTTTTTTTCTCCAGAATGTCCTTCCTTTATCAATGAGAGCTGTTATGAGTTTAACATGTGAACAAGTCGACTAGAAAGAAACAGTAATCTTCCCCTGAGTAGAACACTTTCTTCTCTGTGCCATGCTACCCTGCAAAATAATCCACCTTCATGGAGGTACAACACAAATCTGTCTGACAAGAACTCCTTTGAGCAACTTATTTTCTTATACTTTCTTGAGATACTGTCTTGCAGAGGTTAGTGATGAGTACAGCATCTATTCCTGAAAAGCCAGTGTGGCCCTAGAATGAGTTCCTCTAGCATAGTTCAACTTCATAGGTGCTGCCAAATCATCTTTGGACTGAAAATATTTTCTGCTTATTAGACACTGAAAGGTGAGCCAAAAAAGGGGCTAGATACTTCGAATCGCAATATTGAACACAATGACACAGACTAATTTTACCGAAGTCCAGTGGAGAAATTAACATGAGCTGGTGCCGGAATCACCAAATATAGCAGAAGAAATGGCCAACCAGCCATTGATAACATCATTCAAAGCAGCAAACAAAAGTTGCTTGGGAATGCTATTTGCAGAAACCGTTTGAGAGTTGTCTATTGCAGTTGTCTGATTTTGATAAACCTGATAAAAAATATAAAAACCAGTGTGTTAAGCTTGTGATATATATCCCCACTCTGTTGGAGGGTGCTACAATCAAAATAGGGGGTGAACTGTTCCTGAAAGCAAATGTGCCCTTTCTAAAACTGTGATGCTGGAAAATAGAACCGTGGCATTAAATGTCACAGTGCAGGTTCATTTGTTGGGACCCTACTGGGATGTTTTGGATATAAAAACAAAACAAAACAATGGCATTCTCTTTTCTGACATGCATGTTATGCCGCCAGAATGTTTTGGCTGACAGCTGAAGCATTTATTTGGCTGTGAAAGATAATCAGAGCCAAATAAAGAATCAAGAAGATTATTGGAGTCACCGATGTTTGGTTGTTCAGATTTTTTTTTTTTTCAATGCACTCACTGAATTTTGCCAATGTCAGCCTCACTTTCAATAAAAAAAGAAAGAAGCTGCATCATAATGGTGCTCATAATGAATGTGAACAAAGTGACTTAGGAAAAAACAGCCCATTCATAAAGTGTTACATGTGCCAGAAACTGAAGCAATTATTATTATCTAGCTTTTATTATTAATATTACATTCTACATAATGTCAAGTGTCTAATGATTTGTTGATTGTGTTGCTCAGAGATAATTTGCTAACAAAGTGAGTATGATCCAAAGGGACAAATTAAAAATAAGAATCAAGCTAAATAACTCATTTGTCAGCAAGACGTACACACGTCCCCTGCACACACACACACAGTCAGCCTACAGCCAATTTCAAATATAATCAAAACACAAAAAACACCTTACTGTTGATGACTTGTTTGAAATGGCAATTTGTGTCTGTCAGAATTGCATCATAAATATAGTCTAGGTTCTAAATTTGTGAGTGATTATCTTTTAATGACATACAAATTATATATTAATTTTGAAAGCTCAGAGAAGGCACTGTGTGAAAACCAAATCAGTGACTAACATTCCAAACATGTGTACCCTGGCTCATCCAGCAGACCATATTCAGCAACCCCTCTATAATCCGATTGATATTACAAAAACACAGACTTTAGAAATAAAGAATGTAAGCATATATATGTTAAACATATGTTTCATATGTTTTATACACACATACACACACACACACACACACACACACACACACACACACACACACACACACACACATATATATATATATATATATATATATATATATATAGGAAAAGGAAGGGGTCTTCTCCAACGGTAGGGAAAATACTACAAGATGCAAGCTGCGAGACATACCATATGGTGGCAGTCAAGATAAAAAAACTTTTTTGAGTCGGTTGAGTGACTGTGATCTCACTCTCTCAGTCACAGAAGAAACCTTGTTACCATCGGTGAATGGTCCAAAGTAAAAATTGACTGGCGAAACAATTTTCCTCCTCAACTCGTGCAAGCTTAGCGTTGTCTTGTTTTCTTCTGCAAAGATGAACACACAAATGGTATCAAGTAAAATCTACTTAGATGTTTACATATGCTACAGATTTTACTTATCGTCTTTATTGAATTTGGTTTCGTTAGAGGCTCATTTTGGTTAATCTATGATGTGCTTCTTGTCATGCAGCGCATCAAGACCACAGAGCTGTATGACAAGATCCAGCTCAGTGTTTTGGTGTCTGGAATGGATTTTCTGTTTTAGTTCACTCTTAGTGTGTGCTTTCTGCTGTCACAGTGTTTACTTTCCCTTCTCAAAGCATTGCACTCAGTAGGCAGCTATTTTCAGCTGGAAAAGCTCTTGAAATCCACTTTTTATAACCTCCTTAGCACCAAATTAGTAGCAAAGAGTTAATGATTAGCTGGTGTACATGGTGAGGCATTTAGCAGCAAAGGCTGCTAATATGCGTGTGTTGATTATGACTGGAATGAAAAGCTAGACAAGAATAAAAACTGATATTTCACAAAAAATATGTCTGAAATGAGCCACGTGCAGTACCAACTGAATACTAACAGATTAATGGTAAGTTTACATGTGGAGTTCCACTGGAAGAAGCCTTGATAAAAAAAATCTGCAGATATTTCTACGTATACATTGCCTCACTGACATTTCATGAGGTGCCATTTCCTGGTTACTGTTTTAGCTCAGTCAACCATCAACTGCAGCCCACTTTCATTTGCCTCTCATGCATTACCTCACATCAGTTCCGTCCAGTGGCAACCATGATAAAGTGAGCCCAATTTCTTTGTGTCATTATCGAAAATGTTTACATTTTAGCCGCAGTTTATATCTTAAAGTAATTGTCCTAAAAATCTCAAAGCTCCTAATGTAAATCTCTGCACTTTTTCACTGCTTTGAGTAACCCACTTCACCAAGGGTGATTCCAATGTGGTGGAGGGAACAATCACACAGGTTTAATGCAATCTTTTATAACGCAACATCGAGTTACATATAGTGTTTCAGCAGGTTATACTGGAAAAGAGCGAAGATTAACTGGCACATCTGTTCTCACAAGTATTTCTTTTTTTAGCTTTATGTATGAAAACCTTGAATTCCATTCGGATGGAGTGTCAGCTTTTGCTTGCATATTTCAGTCATCTGATTTCTTCATCATTTAATGTGTTTAAAGAAATATTAGCTACATCTTTTTCAACTTATTTTTGTATTGCTTCATTCCAGGTTTTAGTGAAACCAGTAATGCACACAAAAAGTCCAAGATGAAGGCAGCCGTGCTTTTGATTGTATTTAATCCGACTTTTTCTTGACCAGCATTTTCTGTCTGCATTCCCTTGAGCATAAATAATGTGTTAACTACTGAGGTTTAACATGACCCTGTGTTTACCCCATGTTCAGTTTTTGTGCCAAGCAAATTGGCTTTTGGCTGTACAATTCTGTTTAAAGAACAGAGTGGTATTGATCTTTCATGTAATTCAAAGCAAAAAAGCAAATAAGGGTATTTCCCAATTTGTCATAGGGTAGGGCATATTGTGAGTTGGGCAGAATTGCACTGTTGGCTACACGGGTGCAAAATGGACAGAGGAGAAATAGAAATAATTAATAATTTTCAATTCAAATCTAGACGTACATTTACTTGCTTACTTGCATTACTTGCATTTAGGCACTTTGGATGAGCAATTCTAAGAAAAGCCATGATATAAATGATTTGCTCCTGCAAACGGTTTAAAAAGAAAATAGCAGCTGGACGATGAAGCCTCCTCCATCTCTACAAATCCCCTTTGGCTTGCAATATTTGGGATAGGCGGTAAAATTATAAAATGAAACACAGGGGCATTACAAAATCATCTCCAATAAGCAAAAATCTGATACTTTTCTCTCTGCGGTGTTTGACATTCATTTCATTATTTCAGCTTTTTTTTATTTCATTGGCCTTTGACTAGACAAAAAAAAAGATAAAAGTAAAACTTAACAGATATCTATGTTAAATTATTATTTATTTTTATTCCATAGTGTACATTGTAAGATTACACGTTTATTCAAGCTTTGATTTCCCATTCATCCATCCATCCATCGTCTGCCACTTATCCTGCGCTAAGGGTTGCTGGAGCCTTTCCCAGCTGTCATCGGGTGAGAGGCGGGGTACACCCTAGACTGGTTACCAGTCAATCATAGGGCCACATATATTGGGTCAATTTTCCCAACTTCTTTCCAATTAACATGCGGCATGTTTTTGGACTGTGGAAGGAAGATTCCAAGTATCCCTTTCAGATACACCGCAATGTATTCATTTTTGATTCTAAGAAGCAGTGACTCTACTTTGAGATCCCCACAGCCATCTGAGCGCCTTACCCTCTGTCTAAAGCTTAGCCCCACCTCCCCCATGGAGGGAAATCCTTTTGGGTGCTGCCTCAATTTTCCGTCACTACCCAGAGCTTGCGAATGTAGGTGAGGGCAGGTCAATTGAGAGCTTTGCTTTCCAGCTCAGCTCCTTTTTGACTTCAGCACACCCATGCTCCCGCATCACTGCTGCACCAATCCAGGATCTGACAGTGAACACGAGCCGTAGAGTCTTGAACGCATTCACCTCAGGTACTTAATTTCTTCTGATGGGGGACTCGGTGGGGGGGGGGGGCTTTCCACAATTTACTGTCTGGGAAGTATGTCCTCCGACTTAGGAATGCTGACTGCTTCAAATCCAGCTGAAAACATTCCCAAGGTCTCATGGAGGTCATGGTGTGATGAGGCCAACAGGATGACATCATCTGTGGAAAGGCAGTGGGATGATCCTCAAGTCTCCTAATAGAACAACCTTCTGGAATATCATCAAAAATCAGTCAAAAAAGGGTATTGGTTCAACTTCCTCTGGAATTGCACTTGACTGCAAAAAAAAATAAGACGGTTATATACTGCATGAACTACGAGGCTCAGATCCTGAATTATGCCATTGGATGTCTTCTCCAATCCCACAAAGCTGTGGCACAGTTGGCAGAACAGGCACCCCTCCAATCAGAAGGTTCATAATTCAATTCTCAGTTCTTCCTGTCTGGAAATCAAAGTGTTCTTGGACACCCCAAGTTGCTCCCAATGGCCTGGCTAGTGCCATTCTGCATGGTGGCTCTGCCTCTATCAATGGGTTACTGCTATCAACTGTAGAGTGCTTTGAAACTCCAAGGTGTGAAAACACTTCATAAGATGGGACCCTCAGGGATCCCAACTTATCCTCATCTTCCTCCACCTAACCCTATTCTTTGCATCATCTTCTCTCACACAGACTAACTTTTTGTCCTCTTTCACTGTATCCATACATTTGCTCTATGGTCCTCCTCTAGGACCTTTTTCCTGGCAGTTCCAACCACAGCATCCTTCTGCTGATATATCAACTCTCCTTAGTATGTACATGTCCAAACCATCAAACCATTTGAGACCACTGACATGTATATTGTCAGCATATTCCTGTGATCTACTTTCTTGAAGGTTCTCCTTTTTCTTTTAATTGATATGACATCGACAAATGAACCCCAATGTCGGAGCAGCATGAATAATAGCATGGCAGCATCTACCAGTTTGCCTCAGATATGCACATGTCTGACTATGGCACAGGAGCAGGGCCAGCAACATCACTACACTCTTGATCCAAGCACCGTCATGTCACTACCGTGGACCTGTGGACAGGATTGAAGCTCCTAGGTGCAGACAGCAGGAACATCTGCCATAAGCATCACTTTTTAAAGGCAAGTCTGGAGAACATGAAATATTTGTTGGAATTCATCTCAGCGATATCTTCAGGAGAACGTAATGGATCTTTTAATGTTCACATTCTCTGACATGTCCTGAAAATCACTAGATTTTCTATTTTCCTATAATATCATAAAATGTAGTTTAAGTGGATAAAATGATTTCATGTTCATCATGACATGAGCATGGTTGTGGAACACATTGGCCATGATAGTTGACATTCTGTTGGTTTGATGATGCAAGACGGAAACAAAGTTCAATCAACATGTCACTGTTCTAATTAGGCCTCTCTCCTGAAGACAGAGTAAACTATGCTCCTGTAGCCCCTGCGTATATGTTTTGTACCCAACAGGGGTCAAATCAAGTAAGAGGAAGGAGTGTTTTTTATTTTAGCTGACTGCTCTGTAACTACATTTCTCGAAACCTCACATGCTTGGCTTGTGATATCCGGGACTTGAAGGCAAGTGGCAAGTGTAAGTCTTTGATTCAAAGATGTACCCCCCCCCCCCCCCCCCACCGGCTGGGGGGGCTGCTCTAGAAAGTCATAACACAGCACAATAGACTCCTTGTTGTCAGGTGATTAGGCAAACTGGTGTGCCTTCATGTGTGCGTGCTTGCATGTGTGGCAGAGAGAGTGAGACAGGGAGAAAGATAAAGAGAGAGAGAGTGAGAGAGAAAGGGTATAAAGTCGAGCTTCTCTGACAGCAGATTCAAATAACAATACATGTCAGACCCAGTGAATATGAAGTCTGACTGGCAGAGTCTTTTGTCTAAAAAATCTTTTCAATATTGTGTGAGAATGTCAGTATGTTGATTTGGGGATCTGCCAGGGGGGCTCATACTGGAGGATGAGCTTGCTATAGTTGTATATAAAAAAAAACCAACATTTTTTTATTGTCTCTCTCATCTAAAATATATTTACTTTCTCTTACATGTTGTGCGAGCTTGTGTGTGTGTCTGTGTGTATGTGTGTTTGTGTGTGTTCACACACCGTGAGTGATGAGTAATTTTAAAGACAGAACATGATACCAGCTAAGACACTCAATTAGATGGTTAACAGCTCTAAAACATATACAGACGCTTAAACTATATATCATGAGACTAACCCTAACCTTAACCCAACCGTAACCCTAACCCAAACCCCTGCCACCCTCTCTCCTTCCATTCTTACCTCTTGTTCTTATCTTCTCAATTAATAAATGTCATGATGAGGAAAAAAAAAAAGAAGAAACACCTCTTATGCCACAACCATCCAAATACTAATTTCCCCATTATTGTTGTCTAGTGTAGGCATATATCAACTTCGCTGGCATTATTACAGCTCAAGCAGCAGAAAATAAGGTGGGCGGATGGCCAGGAAGCTACCTTATGAAGAAAAAACTTTTTTTTTCTTTTCTTTTTTATAGACAAAAAAGTAGTAGAAAGTGAGAGGAAAAAATGGTGACTGTGAGTAATTAGATTAGACGTTGCTTAGCTTGAGGGTGGCTACAAAATTGCAGCAGGAGTGCGGTATTGGAGCCAAAAAACGGCAGTGGATATAAATGCGCTTGTTATCCCATACCAATCAAAAGGCTGAGGGAATAGATAATTGTCCCCGGTGCGGTGCAATGCAGAGGCAAATTTCTGACCTATGAACCTGCTTTTGCAGGTCAAAGAGCCATATCCACATCCTTGTTTGGTTCTTTTAATCCACAGGGGACTCTTTAAGCACACCAGAATGGTTAAACATGCAATAAAATAATGGCTCATATTGTGCTGATTTTTTTTTTTTTTCCAGTGAGCTCCGCTGTCTGTTTTTAGGCTCTGAAGGGGGTCTGTTTTGCTTACAGTGAAGAGAAAGGTTCATGCCTCAATTGTATAATGAGTTGTTCTGGTAAATTGGATTTCCAGTTATTTCCACTTAGGGGCTAATGCATCGCTTTGTTCCACATATTTGGCTATTACTGGGTCTATATCAAAACTCACTCCGGCGGAAACATGATGTAAGCCACTTAGCGGCATCACATTCTCTTTATTGACTTACTAAATATTTCCTATGGTGGAAATTAAATCCAATATTCAGATCGAAAAAATAAAATAAAATCAGAACCAGAAATTTGATGAGCCTCTAATTCAAGGAGATACTTAAATGATACGAATCTAAGAACTAAAAATAGAAATGAAGTTCATTTAGTTAAAATTAGCTTCATACTTCTTACTTCTGTCAGTAATGACCCCTTTCACTTCAATTCCAGTTTTGTTGCATCTCCCACCCTTTGAATTCAGCAGCACTGTCTCCATCCTACAAATCAGGAACCACCACTGTATGTCAAAAACAATATGATTTTCCTCCATTTTCTGCTGAAAATGGGTGCAATTAGGACTGCTGGATTTGACTCTTTGGCAGCACTGTGTCTGCAACTGCCTCTGGGCTTTCTTGATATGGATGGAATTATTACAGCGTTGACTCTGTTACTGTAGAAAAATACACAAGTACGAATAAATGTAGCAGTTGTGTTTATTCTCCAAAGAAAAAAAAATAGAATCATTATTGTCCATGTGTGATGCTGCTCATTTTGGAACAGTTAGTTATTAGTTGAGCGGGAACACTTAGTTGGTTGAGGCAACAGGAGTGTGTGCGTGTGTGCATGAGTGCATGTGTCTCCGTGTGCGTTTGCATGCGTGATCGTGCATGTGCACGTGTATGCTCGTTAATAATCTCAGAAATGTTCACAGAGCTCACTTCGGTGTCTGATACAAAACAAAACTAGTAGATAACTGGCAGAAGGGAAAAAATAATGGGGGTGATAGTAGATGGATTCTATCACAAATATACACTGGAATAATAAAAAATATTCTCAATCTAATGTTTTTCAAAACTCGATATTGCATATAACTCTAAACTCTTTATAACATTGCATTGTATCCAGTCTTCAATGTATCTGACTATTAAAATATAATCTGCCTTTTTTTGACCACCGTTTCTACTAAAAGTAAGTTCAGTTCATACCTGGATATCTTTGAAATGCAAATGATTACATCAGTCATAACGAAGACTCAAATGACTGCATTTCAAATTAAGGCATGGGTTTCATGTTGATGCATATTGAATAAAACATATCACACACAGAAGGAAAAAAAGGTAAACAAAATGCAAATTGGGTTTTAAACTAAACTTAAGTGCATTGATGTCGCATGTGCATTTCGATTTAATGGATTTCACATCTCCAATTTCTGACTAACTTTCCTCGGTGTCCACGCTTTTTGAAAGTGAATGGAGATAAAAAAGGTTTGCATGCGGCAATCTTTAGTAATGATCAGGGTAATGAGTAGCAGGGGGTGAAATTCCAGAGCAAGTAAGATAAAGTAACAAGGGGAAAAAAGATCATAGCTGACTCAAATTTTAATTTTCAGGTCATCCGTGTTTCCCCCTTTTCTCTCTCATGTGCCAGTCTCTTTTAAGGTGCTCCCATTACACATCTGCCTCATCCCTCAAATCTTTCATCTGCTTGTTTCACCCACTCATCGTCACCTCTGCCTCATTTAAAATTGTTCCTCTCCTCAGGGGAGCGTTAACCTCCATCGTCCGTTCACCCAAGCCTAAGGCCATGATTAGAGAGAAAGGAAGCAAAGGGAACGAGACGGACGGAAAAAGTGAGTATTGGTGAAAACATGGGTTTAGGGCTCTGCATGTCTGCTATGCTCTCAAGTCTGCCTTGGCCAGGGATCCAATCGTCGTCCTACACAAAAATACCGTATTTTACTCTACAACTGTATGAACTACTTTCAGTGTATTGTAAAAAAGAAAAACAAAAGGTCGTGTCTTTTATGAATCCTTGTGCATTTCAATAAAAAAGCAGTGACATTGTTGCTTTATGTTGTTTGTCCATCTGAATACTTCCTCACAAGATTCCCACATTCTGGTAGTTTGCAGCTGGAGTTTAAATAGTATACACAACCACATACCTGCTCGAGTTACAAGAGAGTGGACAATCAGGAAATCAATAGAAGAGTCCTGGTGCACTGTTGACATTGTAGTGTTGGAGGTTATTATTGCTCTGTTAGGAATTCAGTATAGATGGTTTATTGAGCGTGTGATGGACAGAAATCACCTGCGTGGAGAAAAATGACAGCGTCACTCCCTCAATGTTTGTCTACAAAGCCCCCATGCTGCAGTTTCTCGGTTTTCTCTTCCATGCCACTGATAACAAGGTAGAACTTGCACACGAGCAGTGTCAGAGGCATGTGAGCTGGTGTCTCACATTTTTTTCCATCTTTTATATTGTGACTCATGCAATATGCTGCCCAGGCAGGCAGTGACATGAAAAAATAGAAAAACTGACATCACACTTGCACATTACACTGCTTGTTTGTTTTTTTGGTTGGTTTTGTTTTTTGATTGAGCACATATACCTCAATACCCATAGAGTTATTCAAGTTGTTTTTCCACTTCCTCTATTTTGGTGTTTGCGAAGAATCCCTTTTCAGAATTGTAAAATATTTGCAATGTAGTTGCTCTGCACTTTTTGGAGACCATCTGGAGACTTAACATCACTTAAACGATCTGTTTGATTAAAGTTAAGTCTGCAGAAACAGAATACTAGTAGCAGCACAGACACGGCTGAGACATGGTGAACGCAGCAACTGAACAAGCTAAGCGATCATGAAAAGCCACAACAATGCAACAACAAAGTAATACACGGTGTTTGAGTGTATCATTATGGCTAATATTACTACTTTGTCCAGTTCTTTGTCCTCTCCTGCAAAAGACATCACTCATTGTCTTATCACTGAGATGGAGAGGGTGTATGATGTGTCAAGAAAACAACCGAGTTAGACCCCATTTGAGTAAACAAGTGCAAACAAACCGTTTTTTTTTCTGAAACTCTGTCCATGATGTTGGGAGACATTGGCCATGAAGATTTTCACGTGGTAATCCCCTCTGTGAGACAAAAACACACACACACACAAAATAAATGGGAGATTGAAATAAATACGAAAGCCAGGTTAGGATGTGGAAACATTTCTCTTATTGACCAACAACTCATTGGGAGGTAGAAGACAGGATTTTTCACCTTTTGATATTTTATATTTGAGCATTTCATCATTTGAGGCCAAAGCCCCCTGAATTCTCACACATATCTCAAAAGTGATGGTTTTAGATTTGAACACACTAAAGCTTCTGTTCTACCTTTATTCCAAAAAAACCATTGTTTTTGTTCCTTTAAGGGTCACTGAGGCTGATTATAATA
This sequence comes from Fistularia tabacaria, assembly GCA_901007705.1. Taxonomy (NCBI): domain Eukaryota; kingdom Metazoa; phylum Chordata; class Actinopteri; order Syngnathiformes; family Fistulariidae; genus Fistularia; species Fistularia tabacaria. Next base: position 107,655 of record CAAKHD010013772.1, on the reverse strand, counting down.
ACTATGTAATATTGTTTTAGTTTGAAAACCTTGAAAATGGCAGTTATCCTGCATTGCAAGTTTGCATGTTGTTACAAAAACAGTCTGACTCTAGAGTGCAGGTCTATCCTTAAAAACACAGGATTTATTTATCTATGTATTCTTTGTATGTTTGTTGTTTGTTTATTAATCTAACCCAAATTAGAGCCCCACCCAAAGTGGGCTTCATGCCCTTTGGGTTTTCAATACCTGTATGTGTGGCTATATATATATAGATATATATATAGTCAATATTATCTTTTTTTGAGAACCAAACTGTTTAAGTACTACTTGTATACCTAATATCTCAGCAAGGTGTTTGAAACAGGCAAAACTAGCTGATGAAAATTATTTTAGCTGTCCATTTCATCACCTTTTTTTTTCTTCTTGTAGTAATAGGTCGTTTTTTCTCTCAAACCCCATTGCCAAGACTCTATATTTATGGCCATCTCAACAACATTCAATCCTCTTCATGCGTAATTTGAAGACTGTGAATGCTCTACACTGAAAATCTTTTGACATTAAAATTTATCCTACCTGGACCACGTCGAACAGAGGAAAATAGACCTACATGAGAGGCATCATATCATTGATGGCCAAAATTCGTAACGAGCCCATTGGAGCTCATTTATGCTGATGACCTAAGAATGTACTACCTTGTCATGGAATAATTTAATGGCCTTGAATTACCCATTAAGGGAGGAAACTCAACAATTTGGACACCGCCATGGGTGTGAAAAGTGATATTAGGCTGATTCACGAATAACCTCTCCTGTTACAGCATATTAAAATGTCACTAAAGCAGGAAACAGTGAGATTAACAATATGCTCAGAGGCTGTGATCAGAAACACTCAAACACCACCAACAGTAAGAACAAAAAATCGACACATACCGGTATAATCAGCAGGTATAAATGTGACAACTTGTGACTCGTATCTTGGAAAGTTTGTGAATTTACGTCTCACCATGACAGTAAGGTCAACCTCATGAGGCTTATTGTATCCACAAATATCTTTGTGTTGCTGAACCCCTGGGTGTGTTGCTGTCGCATCTCATCACCGTCCCACATGTTTAGTCTTCAATTTCAACAACCACATCTGTTGATGCACCAATGACTGAATCCACACTCAGCTTTTCCAACATTAACAAAATCTTAATTTCTAAAAGTTGGTCCAAAACTATAAGGTGTGCAAACATTGGACACCTATGAGTTTTATAAACCCTCTACCTTTTATCTGCTCATAGTCACTAGATCCACAGAGCAGAGGGTAGAGTTTTAAACAATGAAAAAAAGTATGTTGGGGCAGTTGAGTTGCTCTTATTGAGAATTGTGGAATTTCAGAGGGGAAATAATCTTGTAGCTCTCCACCGTCTTTAACCTCATTCAACCTAATTTCATGGCTCACTTCACCTCTGCAGTTTCTCTACTCCCTATTTGACACAAGAAACAACTTATTTTGTCCCTCCCTCCAACAGATACACACATCTGTCTGCTTCTCACTTTATCCCCATCTTGACCTGTGCCCCCCTGCTCGATCTATCTGTCCCTCCATATTCCCATAAAACACTCCAGTCGTCAACCATCTTCCCTCACATTCTCTGATCCTCCCATCCCTCTTTTCAACTTGAGAGATTCCTCCATCCCGTCCTCCACCCCCTGGCATCCCCTCAATTAGACCTTGATTTTTTTCTTTCCATTATATGTCATTTTGTAGGTCAACCTTCCACCCGGATCGTTCTTTGTTTCCCCCAGAAGACTCAATCCTCATTCCAAACCAACTAGCATCTACTTTTCCTGCCATCAGGCCACTCTGATCAATCTTTCTGGCTTTCATTTCCCCCTCCTCTCTCCCTTGCTCCCTCCCTCGCTGGTTCCTGACCTCCATTCTCCCTGTGATCATCCCTCCAGAGTTCACACCATCTGTTCCTGCAGGAGAACCCAGAGCATCCTCGCCCCTAATGCCAGACAGGATGTATGTATTTATGTGTGTGTGTGTGTGTGTGTGTGTGTGTGTGTGTGTGTGTGTGTGTGTGTGTGTGTGTGTGTGTGTGTGTGCATATGTATGTGTGTGTTTTTGTGCGCGCGTGTATATGTATTTT
>CAAKHD010013772.1:78083-105516 GCA_901007705.1 Fistularia tabacaria | reverse complement strand
TGTATGTGTATGTGTGTGTGTGTGTGTGTGTGTGTGTGTGTGTGTGTGTGTGTGTGTGTGTGTGTGTGTGTGTGTGTGTGTGTGTGCATGTATATGAATGTGTCCTTGGGCGTGCGTGTCTATGTATGTGTTTGCTTAAATGAAAAGACATATTCCTCCGTGAATGTCTGTAAAAATTGGAAGTGTTGCATATTCATTACATGAAGGGCGGAGAATAATTTCTACCTTTTATGGAATAATCTTTCCAGGCGTGCCCTATCAGTGATGTATTGCTGCATAAACAAATTTACTTTGATGTCTAATGCATGATGGATGCAAATAGATTATATGGAGATGATTGTAGTTAATAAAGCTGATACATGTGTTCACTCATACTCTAAGTACCTGTCTGTAAATGTGTGTGTGCATGTGTGTAAAAGTGTGTTTATATAAGTGCACATGTGCCTCAATGTGTATGGTAACTGAGTTCAAGGCCTCTGTGGTGTCCCTACTCGATTAGGGGATAAACAATGTTTATTCAAGAGCAGCTGTCTAAGGGAAATGCCTATGTGGAAATGCATGCTCGCGCTTGCACACACACAAACACAAATACACACATACACGCGCACACATCCTAATAAATGAATAGAAAGGGTCCGAAAAGAGAGAAAAGTGATTAGTAGTTTTTTGAAGCCAGTGAAGGGAAGCACTCAGGGGACTACTGATGCAAACACACGCAAAAAGAAAGACGCGCACTCAGGATGTCCACTGCAAATATGTGTCAATCCTTTGATATTGACAATTATGAGAGTCATTAAAACGCACAAATAGATCCAGTGACTCTCCAGTCCTCAGCAGAACACAGTAGGAAACTCAAAGTGAGAATGGAGCAAACTAAGATAGAGGACCGGGACTCTTCATTGAAACACATCGAGCAGTTGCAGGCTTTTGTTCTCTTTAAATGGTTTTGAGAAATATGTTCCAAGCAATACAGCAGGGCAAATGTTCAATCTGTGAAAGCAATAAAAGGTTAAGGTGATTTTTCTAATCCAATAGATATCGCAGAATTGAGCTGCAGAAACAAATATTTTTCCATTAAAAATCACAGAATATAATATATTTGAGAATAGAAGAAAAAAATCTGCCAGCTCCCTTTAAACTACAACCATTCGCAGTCCCCTACTCCCACCTTTATCCATGCACTCCTGATCCTCTTCTCTTTTCTGAGCTGCAGCTGAGCACATTCCTCCTCAGGGTAAATCCTTCGCAAGTAAGGCCTGCTTTACAAGAATGACCCAATTTATCAGACACTGTTGATGGATCTAAATTACAATCTGTGCACAAATCTTATAAAGGCCAGTGGTAATCATATTTACGGTGTGAGCTTTCTTTCATTCTTTTGCACTGTTAAACCAGGATAAGCTGTTGCATAAAGTGCCAGTACAAAAGGACATTTTTGGAAAGTAGGATCCTGTGGCTTTTACTGGCTTGTTTCCTTCGTACTACATTGTTTTCCGTTATTGTCATTGCATGCTAATCATATTCTTGAGTGTGACATTGAGGATTTGTATTTTCATGGCTTTGAATACGAGAGCATAAATGCAGTACTCTTAAATTAATATATAATACTATGAGAAGAAATAATAATTTGCTTTACTCGGAATAATGTCATAAAAACCCACAGTATTGAGCACCAAGCAAACAAATGATTTTATTCAGAAGCTCTTTGTCTTGGTTTCTCTGTGAGCTTTATATTGGAAAACAGTGGGGCACCCACATCCAATTCCACTCCCTGACCAAAATGTATTTTACAGACACATATTTGTTTAAACATTGACCATATTCTCCCCTGCCTTCAGCTGCTACAACACATTTTATTTTGCCACATAATTATTGTGATCAGAAGAGTCTCTCTCATGCTAGAATCTCATTTCCAACCCCTGCACCCCTGCACATGTGTCACTTACTTCTGTTATGAGTTCAGACCCTTCTCTGTTTGAAGGCATGATGAATACATGCATGCTATATTGTGTGCTATATTTAGTCTGAGCAAAAGACTTTATAAAGTCATTTTTAAGTACTGTAATTTTGATATGTATTTCTAATCTATCACACATAAGGATGGCTAGTAGAGTTTTTTTTTTTTCTTTTTTACCCCCAATACATCACAGGATGCCAAGTCGTATGCCAATGGGAACTTTAAAAAAAAGGAAAAAAAAAATAGGGATGATAAGTAATAAAGACTTTTTTTGGATTAAATTCACTTCCCAGCATAATTTGCTGTGCATAAAACCAAAATGATATACTGAATGAAAGGGGAAAAAAGAAAAAAGGTAAACCTGGTTAACACATTATAAGGCATTCGGGCTTCTGAATAAATAAATAAATGAATTTTAAAAATGAATAAAGAAGAAAAAGAGGAAATTCAGGATCACCTACATGAGCGCAATGTATTCTTATCCTCACCACTATTCCCACCTTGGCAAAAAGTAGGGAAGTGACAAGGCTGTGGGACAAGGATGGCGGCAGTGTGGGGGGTTAGGGAGAGGCGACTAAGGTTTCATAGCTGGAAGTATGCAGACAGGATAATGTTGTTGATATTGGATTTAACGGATAGTGTACTGTCATGGATGACATCCTGACTCTTCACCTGATGGGACGGTGAAACGGAGGAATAATCAGCGGTGAGAGAAAAGCTGTTGGCTTTGGATACGGTGGATTTAGTACAAATGAGGATAACCATAGTTTTGTTACTGTTGAATTTAAGGACGTTTAGGGTGAGCCAGGTTTTTATTTCGGGGATGCAATCAGTGAAAAAAGTTATTGCATAGTGTAAGGAGGTAGAGAATGAAGAGGAGGGGTCCCAGGACAAAGCCCTGCCACACCGGTAGTGTGGGGAAGGGATGGATTTTTAGGACTTAAGTTCGATGAATTAAGTGTGGCCACAGAGGTAAGACACAAACCAGGCCCACCGAATTTGGGTGATACCAATGGAAGATTGCCTGTTGAGGGAGTGGTGTGACAGATGGTATCAAAGGCTTCACTCAGGTCGAGGAGGCCATAAAGGGGTTATAGGTGATTCTGATGAGCGCTGTTTCAGTGCTATGGAGTGGGCGGAAACCGGACTTGAACTGTTCAAACGATGGGATAGGTGAGAATGGAGTTGTGAGGCAACAGTTTTCTTTAAGGATTTTGGAAACAAAAGGTAGATTGAAGATAGGATAGTAGTTGCTGAAGTCGGAGGGGTCGGCACCAGGTTTTGTCAATTGAACCAACAAAGAACTAGTTTGTCACCTTGAGGCACAGCATACTTTTGGGCAGTACCAAAGTACTTGATTTTACATACAAATTGGCTGAGAACACACCAACAAATATTAGGCTGCACGTTTGACAAGGTGCAGACACAAGCAGATGCAGACACTGTATTTAGACTTGGAAATCACCTCAGCTATGCGGAGGCGAGAAGACGGCACATTATTTTTTTTTCTCTAACACTTACTCACCTTGGTGCCAAAGGGCACCAGACAAGTATCACATTAAGTGCAAAAAAACAAAAAGTGTTGAAGCATTATCCATGGAATAGAATGATCCACGGATAGTTTGCCGATGATGGATAGATGGATGGAGCCCTGCTGTTCCTGGTTTCAGTCTCAAATAACGTTTCTATGTTCAAATATAATAAAGTTCAAATAATGAGATTTTTTTTTCTTTTTTGCGGCAACTTCTTGCTTGTTTTATCTGTTTTGCATCCCTCCCTCTCCAATATGAGCTCAAAGTAAGTGAACAGGCTTAATTAAAAGAGGTGGCAGAAAAACGGCTAGAGGTCCTGATAATGTCATGTTTTTCATCCGGCTAAAATGAATGCTCTTCATTCTGAAATTGAAAACCATTGTCATGAAAGACATAAACAAAGTACAATAAATAAAATTATCACTGTGTCAACCTTCAGGCACACTATATCTATATACTTTTGTGCCACTTAATTAAATTCAGTGTAGTATAAGACAGTTCCTTCAAGGACCTTAGAACAGAAATTGTTGTCTAGAAATTGTTGTCTAGAACAGAAATTGTTGTATGCTGTCTTGTTGTCTGACTTGTTGTCTCTTATGGCTTAAAGAGCCTGAAAATTAGTCTGTGCTGTGGTTCAGGTGACAGTCATCTTGCCAAGGGTCTTTTCCTCCTATGATATTTCTATACAAGAGGACTCTCGGGCCATTTTAGGACACTGTGTCATGAAACTAGATCTGAGGTGATCTAATGCAAACTCAACATATATTTGTTACTTTTCTTTACACAGGCCAAATACTTTGGGTTAACAGTATTTGATGGAAATAAAAAGCAGAGGTATTTTTCAGAGCAGGATGTGATTGTTTCTTGGACGGTGGTTAGGAATATTTAATCCTCCGAGGTGTCGATGATGTTGGTGATGCACTTGTGATATGCTGATTCTATACAGGCTTGCTTTAAGATGAGTTGAACCAATAATTATATCAACACCAATAATATTTTATTATTTAGTGCTATTTACTTGATGCTAGTTTATTCAGTGTAATTGAGGACAATCTGCATTGCCTTAAAGTGAATTTCAAGTTTCAGTTTAACTTTCCCTGTAAATCAGTGTTGGGGGTTTGTTTTGGTTTGCTGCTTGAAAATTATTACCTCAGTTATATATTCAGTTTTGAAATGAATAAATAATACTTTTTCTTCTCACCCTATCACTTCCTGTGACGTAACATTCTGATATGCAATTCCGTGTTCAAATTCTTGCCTGCTTCCACTGGCAGATGTCAATGAAGCAATACTATGAATGGTATCGTTCAGTGAAGGATATGTATATTGGTTGATATTTGTGAAAAAATGGTGCTTTATTTGTCTATTAAAAACTGTATTTCTTTTATTTCAGTTTTCACCACATTTAAATGGGGAGGTTCGAGTAAAGGGTCAAACTGTCTACAAGGCAGTCCTTTTGGGCGTTGATTCATCTTGGTAATTAGCCAGCATTTTATACACCCTGTACAAGAATACGAAGCATACATAATTTTTGTGCAAATTGCCTGTAGAAAGTGTGCTCTGTCTCATTCTTGCTTAATTCAATGATCCTGGAATACAACAGCTCTTTCATTTGCCCCAAAGTGGGCCAGGAGAGTGATCTACCATTTTCTATCACAGACAAAAAAAATTAAAAATGAAGTTATAAGAGCACAACATCATCAAAATTAAACCTGTAGCCAGAGGAACATCTTGGACAACATAATCTCAAATGGAAAATTGAGATCACAGGAGTCCCCACTCCTTAGCAGATGTAGACCTGAATCCAACAGTGACAGAAAAAAATGTTAAATCACTGCTTAAAAAAGTGGCAGTTCTCTCTTAGTTCAAGCCCAGAAACCCTTAGATTAACTCCAGTGATGTCCATGAGATACAACGGAGGATGGGGCCAAAGGAATTCCGTGCTCAGTACAAATGGTTAGATCCCTCCCCCTTTATTTGACAAGAATAAGGAGCCCAACTCCAATTCTAGAGCACAGTTTGCTGAGAGATTGCAAGTGGCACTCAAATCACTTTTTGCACATAAACAGTGTAGTTCCGTACTGGATTCTTGCTGCTTTTGATACTGTGGATCATTGTATATTATGGGGCTATGAAGTTAGTGTGTGTGAGAGGAGAGGAGAAAAAGAATAGGGTTAAATGGAGGGGGTTGATTCATTGTGGCGACCCCTGAAAGGAGTAGCCAAAGGACAAAGAGAAGAAGAACACATATTTTTGGGTGGACTGGAAAACTCTTTGGGCATCTTAGGTCAAATACCCCTGTGGTTTATTCCATACCTGTCTGAGAGCTTTCACGGAGTTATGTTTCATAACACCTTCTCTAAGCCCTATACTGTGAGGCATGGGGTTCCCAAGGGTTCTGTTGCAGGTTCACTGCTGTTTTAACTATGTATGACACCACTGGGCTGCATTGCACATTCCTCTAAAATCGTCTTTTGCTGCTATGCAGATGATCTGCAACTGTACATGCCATTGAACATATATGGACAAAACTAGACTTGCTTAAACTTGGTGTCTGACCTGCTGCCATTAAGAGCTGGTTATCAGCCATTCTTTTGCTCCTGAACCCAGACAAGATAGAAATTATAATAAGTGGACCACTGATGCTGCATCATTTCTATGACAATTTTACTGTCTTCTCTGTCTACTCTGCTGTCTTTCAACCTTCATATTGAAGAGGTCACCAGAGTTGCCTTTTCCACCTCAGTAACATTATTCAGATTAGATATACCTTGTCATGAAAGAATGCAATGATTCAAATCCATGCATTTGTGATATCACCATAGGATTATTGTCAGGCTGTATCTAAAAGTAAACTGAAGCAGAAACATATTGCAGTCTCAGATTTTAATTTTTCAAATCATTTTTTTTTTCCAATCGGTCAGAATTCTTTAAGAAATAAATTTAATTTTGACTGAAAGCTTTCCTACTGAAAAACTTTGGGATAAAATAATAGTCCTCAAAATGTCATCTTCTGTGATCAGTTTAATAACGAACATGCTCCGGGCTCTGTGTGGAGCAGCACATTGGCAACACTAGCTCCGTGTGCGCTGTGAAAAGCTGATGAGGGTTTCATCAACAGGCTCATGGATAGACTTCAAGAGTGAGAGCGGTCTGAGTATCCTCTGGACATGAGGAAATTATATGCAGGGAGTGTCAGAAATACACACGTAGTTGAAGGAAACTAACCTTCAAAAAACATGCATTCAGGCTGTTGATTCTGCATGACTCCCATCGTAAGTCGATTGGCTTCCCGTGATCGCAATGGAGGTTAGTCTCAACAACATTCATGTCACAGTGATGTCTGGTGTACTTCAGTCACGAATCTTCAATATTAATAGGCTTGTTATGAAAGTCTTAAGAGCATGAAACCTCAAGAACCTAGAGTATTTTGTATAATTAAATCTTTAAAATTGGAAGCAACCACCCCACCACCTGCTCATTCCATTTGTAGACAAGGTGAACAGTTGCTTGATCATAAAGGCCTTGGTAAGGCTCTGTCTTTTCTTGCTTATCTGTCTGTCTGCTCTCTAGCCAGAAGCCAACAATATATAGAACATAAATTGTGCTCCTACCTTATCATGTCCCAGAGCTTCTGTACCCTCCTGTGATCACAACTGACGAGGCAATGTATGTCATTCCAGCCACATCCTACACGGACTGGCAACATCATTAAGCATAAATTAATTCACCCCCACTTCTTTTTTTGCCCTTGTAATCTTAATCTATTGCTAATGACTAATAACATCACAAAGTAAGAGTTTTTCTCCATTACCTTGCACGTTCTCCCACTATATATGACTTCTGGATATATAATTTTATTATTTTTGCTACATCTTCGCATCTAACATATACATACAAAACGGTATATACAGACAGGTAAACTGTTTCAAGTAAATGAACAAGACCCTATCACAGGTCCTTTGTGAAAGAACAAGGAGGTGCTACAACTGATCTAGGGCTTGCAGAGCACAACTGACATTGATGAAAGGCTTGTTCGGTAAATTCTCGACTGTAATTATTTCTCTTTGTTAAAAGTAATCAACCTACTGTCATTGTGGAGAAATACATTAAATAAATTATTCTAATTAGTTTATTTCTCAAATTTTTTCTTCATTTATTTCATCAAATTAACGATTGAATGACTGCACAGGGTATCATTTAGATCATAATTACTTGAATGTCTGAGACAGAATTTTTAGGAGAATAATATATATCTTCTCCCTAGGACATGCTCATAAAACTATACAAAAAAGGTTAACAGGTCTTTCACCTCACCAAGGTATTGAAAGTGCTGAGTACGGCAGATAATGCCTATACAAACAAAATTGGGGGATTTCAAAGGATAACATTATCTGTCGAATAGCAGACTTGTGTGCTGGTATTCCCCCAAGGGAGAAAAAATACACAGCCAGATTTCCAAGCTTTATTTCTGCTCCGACAATAAGTTATTCCTTAAGCTTCTGGGATTCAGGAATATTAATCCTCTGTAGAGTCAGCTCACAGTTACACCACCTTAGTCCTTAACTGCAGCAAATTCAAAAACCAAAATCCTGTGATAAAATCAGCTGTTACATGTTTGAGCCACGTTGATATTTCAGGTTGCACATTTGGCTTTAAATCAACTTTGTGTCTTATTGCACTGGATGTCACAACGACTCACACAGAGTGTTTGTACGTCCTAATGACTGTGACCTTTTCTGTTTGCCAATTGCAATCAATCTGCTGGTTTCTGGTAAAGCAACTGATATATAGATTTTGTTGGAAGGGAAGGGCCTCTCGGTTCTTGTTGTCACAAAACAGAAAACCGTGTTTGTGGCTTTTACACAGCAATTGGTCACCTTACACCATGCTCAGATTATTAACAATAAGGAATTCCCCCAGCTGATTCTAAGAAGGGCAACCTAAAGGTCTCATCAATTCAGGCCTCCACTACAAAATAAATAAGACAAGCCCAAAGTCATTGCAATGCTCCTGAGGTCATTTATGGTCGTCGGAATTTAGTCAATGTTTGCTGGTACTCTCATATGACTTCAGCTGTTTCGGAGATATGCTGTAACATTCATTATCAGTTTCAACAGCAGAAAATAATTTGAAGTTGTGCCAGGAGAGCCTCTGTACTTAGTCCCTTGAAGAAGAATTCTGGATTTATGAGCCCTCCAGTCCACCTTCACAGTTTAACTCATGCTTTATGTTTCAGCCACATTGGCTGTTAGTACCAGTCAGACAATTGAGGGCATGCCAAACAGTAGGATGATACAGAGTGCAGTGGCTTTGGCAACCTGATGGTTGCATGATATAATCAGAGGGAGATGGTATGCCCTGAAGTGCTCCCTCTCTGGGATTGAGACGAGAGCTAAGACTGACAGTGATGCAGGTGATGATTGGGTCGCTTAGGTAAGTGTATTGGAGACTGACATCTGTACTGGAGTTAGACGACGCCTGGCTTTTTGCATAAGTGAATGCTGGTGGATAAAATTTCGATAAAAATAACTTGTTACATTTCAGCATTACTGCCAAAACATCCATTTAGGCCATGACAGGATGTCCTTGACAATGTCAATGAAGATTGGCTTTATTTTAGCATTTATAGTAATGAAGTAATATCTGAGCAGAAGCTCAGAGATTACTCAGATTGTTGCAAGGACAATCGTGCAGCCATAAGTAATAAATAAAGTTGCTTCCTGCTCTGGTGATCTGACATTCTGCCAGTGTTGTAGCCAAATCTTGAGTGGCAATGTGGGGGCAGTCAGAGAGCTCTATGTAGTGGTTTCTCAATATGCCCCATGCACATTCTTAAAGCTGCATCGCCCCAAGACAGCCTCTGGCTCGACGCTGGCATCTGCTATTTTGCCTTTAGCTCTTACATAGTGACCTGTGGGTTCCTCTGTTTTTTTGTGATGCTAATTCAACAAGTTATCAATTGGGTTTAAGTGGAGCAGCTGTCAAGAAAAAAATGAAACCAAATTGTAGTTTCAAAGAAAACTACGGTTTGATTCATTTTTGGATTGGTGCCAGCCATGTTTGTACTTCCAAAAAATATTTGGTCAAGAAGATTCAAGAGAGGCCCAAACTTGGCAGCTGCACAATATCCAAAGCACATTTGCTAATGTTACATTAAAGAATTTGCCTGAAGGAAAACTCTCACCTGTGTTGGGTGCAAGGAGTGACACTCAGCCTCCTCAAAGGAGGAATGTACTTGTGATAGACGTTTTGGGGCACATTTTAAATTGAACATATCCATTTTTTCCAAGATGAAAAAAGAGTCAGCATTAGTCTTTCTTTTTTTCCATAAGCCCCAAAAGATGTCTTACTTTGATCTGAAATCTCCTTTTTCAGATAAAATGCTAAAAAGAGACATTTCATTATCAAATAGGAGACAGTCATTTTCAAGCAAAATATCAACATGATATTATTTTTTTCATTTTGTTTTCCTAATAGGAATTAGAATTTAGACTCATTAAAGTTAACCACTTTTGAAATTGCAGAGAATTGAATTAAATATCTAATATATTTTATTCAATTGACTCTAACCTTTGTCAGATCCTCGGTGAATCACAGTACCGTTCACACTTGCCATTATTTTATTTTTTACCATGTATTATCCGATTAATTTTAGTTGTAATTGTCAGCAACAACATATTGTTCCATGTTTAATTGCATTTTATTTGATGTGATTCCATTTATCGATAGCTTTTTCTGGAAATGTATTGTTAAAACACAATACCCAAGAAAATCTGTCTGTGCTCAAGATATTTGTGCTTGGCTCTGTCAAAGTTCTATTTTAGGCGATTCTTACTTAGATAATGAATATTAACCACATGGGGCCAAATGGTAAATCAAATTGTGGCATCACACATATTTATAAATTCGGGGTCAAGAGTTCACTCCTAATTAAGGCATCTAGCCAAATAAATTAAAATTAAAAATTAATACAAGAAAGACAAAGAGATAAATATAAAAGTTAGAGTTGAGTTCATGGTGACAGCTGACTTGAGCAGCTTAAGCAGAAATTCCAAACACAACTACCCAGTGTCAAGCTGACATCAAATACCGATGCCGTGAAAATAAAAAGTCTTGATTAATGTTTCTTCCTTTTGTTTCCTGCAGCATGTTTTTGTGATTTTTCTTTAACTTGCCTCACCTCAATCGAGTGTTTTTTTTCTTCTTTTTTTTTTTACTCTACTTGGCAGACTCACTTCCAGGTCAACATGACTTGGATGTTTATGGTACGTCACTGAGAAAGAGTATTACTCTTTGAAAATTTACAGGCATTGTTCAAAGATTGAATTGACATTTTGCGGAAATTATGGTAAGTTACAACAAAAGGAGTCATGCCTGTTCAAAAATAATAGCTATAATAGATACCCTATCAGGATAGTAGGATGCACGCAGTGATGTACTTGGAGGCAAAATTTAACGAACATCAGTGCTGCAAGATAGGTAGGGATACACAACGATGAACAGAGAATGAGAAAAAAAAAAAAAAAAGTTTGCAATTTTGTGCACAAGACTGCTTAAAAACATAAAGATTTGGAAAAAAAATGCATTTTCCATTACTTCCCCCTGGCAGTCACACTTTGTTTAAATGGAGTCAGTAACAAATAAACAGCAACTTAGGTAAGCTGTGATTTTCTGATTACTGTTCATCTTAAAATAAATATCACCTAAATGAAAAGCTTTCAGCTCTTTATGAAACAATTTCCTCATATAAGTTTTGGAGAAAAAAATGGTAAAAAGAAATTCTGCAACTTTGGATCAAATGATAAATGTTGAGTACTCTCTGAGCATGACAGGGTCTGTGGCTGGCAACTGCAGTATTTTATAGAGAACACATTTACACACACATGCACACATACACATGATTATTCACAAATGTGTGTCGAACAGTCAAACATTCACTGACATCAGCACCGACTTACAAACGAACAGATGCAAAGACATATAATGATAGGTGACGTCAAAGAAAGCTTTGCACATGCACACATGCACACACCCTGATGGAGCTCAACCCAAGAGCTCCATCAGGAGCTCTTGGGTTGATTAGAGACTGTTACAGTGTTACCTTGTTTCCTCGCTCTCTGTCACTGATGCCACTTTGCAGACAGCTTTGCAAAGCCCTATCTTGTGCATGCGTGTGTGCGTGTGTATCTCTGACGTAGAGAAAAAACTTGGAAAGTATCCCTTTATCAAATCAGTTTTATGAATCCAGCATTCAGAAAAGTGTTACATCAATACATGTTTAACTACAGATAAAAGAAAAGAAAAGAGAAGTAAACAAATCATGAACAAATCAACCATAGTTAAGATTACTGCTTGCCTTTGAAAGAGCTGACAAAGTCAGCTTTAAATGCCGTAGCAAAAAAAACCATCCCATAGCGACAGTTCAAAGTGTCTAATTTTATATCTTGCTTTACACTTTGGGTTGAATGAACCAAAAATAATTGCTCAATGCAGTTAATATTACATTGTTTCCCAGCTGAGAAGGACACAATTCCTTTCATCTCCCGCAAGACCCTGGGAAAATATGGATTTCTCCGCTAAGCAACAAAGAAATAAAAGACGTGTAGTCCCTCTGTTTTGACATCTCCAGGCAGAATGCCACAGCTAAGCTAATGGTGTGGTAAGCGATAAAATGTAGGTTTATGAGGGATTAGTCAGCTGTGTGTGTGAAATAGACCCCCACACAAACAGAGGCACATGAGATTCCCCAAGTTTAGCGATGCATTAGTGGTGTTTACGACGGCTTTGAGTGGAGCTTACCCTTGTTACAGTACCAACCGCCCTCCCGACCACCGTGGCCCTGCACACTTGAGCCCGGAAACCAGTTTGACAGGGTTTAGTTAAAGACTGGCATTCCACATCCCAGATGGCCAGATATCTGCTGTTGAGAGGGATGAACAGTGTTTTGCGGTGGGCAGAGGGTTTTGGGGGGGAACCAAAAGCCCAGAAAATAGAGAGGGAGGCTAGTTTAAGGTTTTAAAGGTTGAATAGGAAAAAATAGGGAAGGCGGGTAACGATAGAGATGTGGGAGTAGAATGCATATATGCCAAACAACACAGTGGGTTAGAATCCAGAAGCAACAGGGTAAATTGGGATAACAACAAAGAACAAGATGCACATGGAGGAGGAAAACACTGCTAAGTAGAATTTAACAAGCTGTTCCAGTCATCTTTACAACATACATTATTGATTTATTATTACAATTCCAACTAGTCTCCATTAAGTAGGGGCATGCTGCTATGCAATCCCACTATCTGCGCCTGGATCACCAAGTGCTGATAGCCTTAGGCATTTCTGAATCAGTTTGGCATCATGAAATGAAGTCTTTAATATCACAAAACTGATTTTGCATCAAAGGAAAAAATGTAAATAAATGAAAAAAAAATCTATATTCATAGATAAATCAAGCAATATAGTTGATAAATACTTTAAAAGGGGAATTGTTTTAGCTTAGATGGGGCTGTTTTTAGGAGCAAAAATAAATTTCTGTATGATCACTTTTTTCGGATGCAAATACTTTGCAGCATTTATTGGACTCTCAAAAAAATACACTTCCTTGACCTCTCCTCCTCTCTCATGTGATAGATTAAATGTTGTATCTCAAATGTGGATGTTTTGGTTGTTGTTTTTTTGTGTGTGCCTAAGAAATAGTTTGTGCTTGATATAGGACACACACGCATTCACACACGTACACATACATGCACATAGACACACACACACATACATACACACACACGCACACGCACACACACACACACACACACACACACACACACACACACACACACACACACACACACACACACACACTCAAACATACACTTGCCCAAGAGCTTAGCAAACACTGGAATCTTCTTAAATCTATACTAATCCATTATCCCCTGGCTGTGCTGTTGCTGTGTCCCATTGGTAGAAGGGACCAGTGTCCAAGTTGTGCTGGCCTGATGTTTGTTTCAATGTAATACACAGTTCACAAGCGGTGTATGGCTTCGTCGACATATTTGTAGTTTATTTATGTGTCTGTTCAGATATTTCTATCTGTGCTGTTCGGATCTGTGATTGAATCTTCCTTCTTCTGCCATGATGTGTCTCAACACCCACTGCAATAAATATTTTTATCTTTAATATTTTCATACTCAATATTTTATATTTAATACGTTTCCTTGCCACCCACTCTAAGTTTTGCCTCTACACCTTTGCCAAGTGCTTGCTCATAGGGGGATTATTGGATGTCTACAAATTGTAGTCTAGACAAGCTCTATACAAAAAGGGCCCCGAGATAACCTCAGTTGTGAGTTGGAGACGAAAATAAGACTGAATTGAAAATTGGATCAAGTGTGTATGTTTTAAGCTCATTTAATCTTCTGTTGCAACAAATACGATGCTTTATGTTTTCATGGATGGAAGTTCAGTATGAGACGTATAATTTCAATATAATTTCCAGACCAAATATAGGGGGAACCAATAGCTCTTTTCCTCCCTCTTCCTGTGCATGTGCACGTGCACATGCATGTGTGTGTTTCATTGCACACATGTGTGAATTCAGACCAGACAGTATGAGTAATGAGGCAGGGAGCATCTGTTGTGCTCTCTACTGCGACAACTCACCAATCAAAGATGATTATGATGTTGACAAAGTTACCCAGCAGATAGCGCTTATTCACTCTCTGCAGGAGTTGATGATTTTAAATGAAAGCAATGAAAATAGTTTTATTGAGGAGGTTTTGATTTAGCTCAAACAGACATGGTTGAGAATATAAGCCCAACAAATAATTTTGGAGCTTGGTCCAAAAATACCACAAATAATTTAACAATTCCATGCGTTCTTCGCAGTGTGCCGTGTTCCAAGGAGTTTTTATTGTTGCTTTTATTCCTGTAAATCCACATTTTGATTTTCCTGTCTTTCTCGTTTTTGTTTTTTTGTTTCTGGAGGTTTAAAGGAATATCAGTGTGTATTCCTTAAATATTTTTATGATGATTAGTAGTGCCACTCTTGTTGGATATGAACATTCATATTACAACTCAATATTTATTTACATTCACTCAGGATTACATCTGTTTGTCTATTTATTACAGAATATCAAGAATAAGGGGTCATGTTTAGAGAGTCATATTCCTAGGTTGATGTTCAGACGGCCCAGTATTTCCCAGGTCTTGAATCTGACAACAAATAGTAGGCTATCTCAGGGGTAAGGGTTATCTGTTCAGGTTTGCTCAGTGGACAACAATGGACCCTTGAGTCATGATCTTAATTAACTGCATGTGAATCTTAGGAATGTTGAACTAACATCACTGACTGATTGATTGGTCACCCTCTGCTTGAAGACCCTGGAATTTAGTTTGAAAATAACTTAAATCCACTATGTGCAAAGCATTAGGTTCCCATTTACCTTTTTTTTTTTTTTTTTTTTTTTCCTGAGGCTCCTTGAAATCAGAAGTAAAACTATTAAAAATAAATAAATAGCTAAGACCATCTGCAACTGGCCCAGACAGGAGTTAAATATTTATACACACTGTTGCTTTCTGACTTTTCACAAAACAAGGAAAGATAAATAGTTGGACTTCCAATTAGACAAAATGACAGCGATGATTTTAGCTTATTAACTGACTTCTACACAAACCAACATGCCTGAGTGCATAAATAACCACTTAACCTGTGAGATTCAGCTGCATGCAGCCAAAGCAGGCCTACTTCTGGGAACAAATGATTGAGGGATTGTTGGTTTATCACGCCCAAGAGACCTCTTAGGACAGTGTAGCCCCTGTTCATGAAAAACTGTAAGAGCTCTTACAACAGTGATTTTCTTGACCTTCTGGCCTGACGGTCAGGAAGACATCAATCCTAATGATATTACAAAGAAAACACAGCTTTACCGCCAGCCCATTCATGATACCAAGCAGTCTTTGTAAAGGAAGTTGTTTGAAAGTGTCTGAATTCATGTAATGATATGGAAAAATAAAGCATGAACTGGAGACGTTTCAGACTGTCATAAAACTATCATATCTCTGTTTCTGTTTGATTTAAGGTTCCTTCTATCCAGCTATTTGTGCTTTTTTTTCTGTGTCAGCATCATCCATAATTCAAGTTGTTCTCTTGAGTTGTCAACAGATGTTACCTCGGTGTGTATGTATATAACGATACCATCTTTTTTAAACACAAATTTGAATCATCTTTCCTATCTATTTACCCAATAACCTGTGTCTGAACGACCCGCTTTCTTTCAGCTGTCATTAGATCTGATATTAAAGAGAAGTTCACAGTGCCAGCGTGGGAAAATAAGTTTTGTGAAAAGCTCCAAAGCAGATAAAAAATGTCCCTTAATACAATACAAGGTCCCATCGCCTAACTCCTTTTCTGCGGAAAATTGAAGTTCCAATCCACTTGTATCACAGAGTCCTCTTGATTTTGTGTGGCATACTGAAAAACATGATTTTTGCTTTAAATTGATAATAGAACATCTTATAATATCCATTTCCAAATGGATAATGATTGGAGGGTATTGAACAGCTTTTGTTTCTGTTGTATTTTCTTGTGTTCAGGTGAGAAATTGCCTGAATCTCTTGTATGTAATGAAGCAGGGGTTATTTGACATTTTGGGATCTTTATTTTGCATTGCCTGCATTGTCATGTTTGCATGACCAGAGATATTATGAAAGAAGGAGATGATTACTGTTCATGGCACAGGAATCATCACAAACAGTATGTTGCAAATGGAGCTGGAAGTTTTGAAATCTGAATGATCATTTAACTATTATTTCTTTAAACTTGCATACATGTCTGTTCAAACCTTCAATAAATTATTATCTTGTTATGTGGGCATAATGTTGATATCTTGCAAATATATCTTACATAATGCCTGGATTGGACCTAATTTCCATGGATTCTTTTTGACCATATGCCTTTAAAATATACAAAATGTGGAGTTAACAGGAAATAAGTAGTTTTGAATGGAAATTGCAGATAAATATTTACACGACAAGCTTTCACAAAAAAAACCATCCCATGAATCAGTAGGATGTTGTTCTATCTTCACTTCTTCACTTCTTCCCCGTCACCTAAAATGATAAACAACAAACTCCTGCAGCAACAGCTTGTTTGTCATTAAATCTATGGAAGGTCATTTATAACAGCTGTTTCCACTCACATTTACCCAGGACGGTTCTATAATCCCTATTTCTGGGGTGTCTCCTGTAATCATATTCAAGCTACAATTACTTATTTGAAGTTGATTTTTTGTATGCAGCACATTAAATTACAATTTTACTCACAAAACAATTCATTATAAAAAGAAAAAAATATAGTCAATTTTATGATTTCATTGAAAAATTGCATTTGTATATGCCATAGCCAATTGAGGTGAAATCCAAAACTGGTGCAAACTGGTGACGTCTTTAAAGGGAAATGGAATGCAATTTACAATTGAGACACCGCTGAAAGTATATTGAAACAAATGTGTCACAAAGATGATCACTTTCTCTCTAAAACAACAATGTCAGATTTAAACAATTTGCAAACTTGGCACTTTATTCCAGGTTATTTTAGGCATGCATTCAAGTGAAAAACAAATTGTGGAGCATCATTCAGGAAATATCTGGCCATTCTAATTATACAATCTGCTGTCTGAGGTTCTGCTACTGAGCTTTATTTGAGCAGTATTCCCATTTCCTGTTTATCCACGCTGGGATTTTACTTCTTATCTGAATAGATAAAAAAAAACAAATACATTAATTGAAACTGGAAGCAAGTGAGCCAAAAACTTTCCAAAATTAAATGTGCTGCATTGAAGACATTTTTAACTTTCGCTCAGTCAGTTATGTATTTAGATACATGTTTGTACCATAGAGACAATGTCTTTGACATATCCTCGGTGTCACTTACACCGCCGCTGTTTTGCTGCACCCATACAATGTCAGTCATATGTATGATAGCTCCTGTCCACACAGCCCAGAAAAGGTGCCAAAAGCCTATCTTATGTTCACCCGTATTACAAAAAAACTGATGAAAAAACAACCCAGTAGAAATTGCCTCAACTTGAATGGCTATTTATTTATTTATTTATTTATTTATTTTGTTTTTCTACTCTAAATTTGTTGCCTTCCCCCATTTGGCATTTTGGGTGGTATGAAGCAGGAGCAGCATCAGGCACTGGTTCTCCACTCGGGTACACATTTTCATTCCTTTGTCTTTCTATTTTTTCTCATTGTCTGTTCATCAATAACAATTTCATTGTTTAACTTTTCATTTTTTCCTGGGATGTGAGAGGGGTTACTGAGGTCACTGCCACAGAATCTTGTTAAACTCAAAATGAGCATCTTTCAATTTAATAACATTTAGACCAGGTGGAATTTTCAGTCCTGGTTTCAAAAATAATAAGTACAACAAGAACAAATGCAAAATATATATCTAGCATAACAATCAAAACAAACTAACCATTACATTGGCTTCAGATAAAGCATAATTCACCTTCACAACTGGAGCCTGATTTTTTTGTTTTTGTTTTTAATATTAGTTATTTAAAAAATTGAGTAATTTGGTCACCTTTTTTTTTCTACCCTCTTGACACTGTTCGACATTCAAGTGCTTGTTTTGTCCTGAATCCACAAGCACTGTTGCCTGTTACAAAATATTCTGTATTGAGATATTCATCAAAATGGATGCACTGTGGGTGTCGCAAAAACAATTCAATTTAACAAACATGCCGGTGCTGCTTGGCAACTTGGCTGCCGAATATGCTGATCATGTTAACACATATTATAGACTTGTTTTCACTAAATCCTAAGAGCTGTGGTCCAGTCACATTGAGGTCACTGCCTATTTCCTACAGGCTATCAAAATGCTGAGGGAATTCTATTGTGTCTGGGTGCTGGGATGTTCGACTGAAGTATCAGTTACCAGAGTAGTCTGGCTTCTCTGACCTTCTCTCCAAAACATCGAACAAGTGCTGTCCCTCTTATGGACGCTTTCCTGATCTTATCCATCCTCGTCACTCCGAAAGAGAACCTCAACATCTTCATCTCTGCGACCTCCAACTCTGTCTCCTGTCTTTTCGTCATTGTCACTGTCTCCAAACCATACAGCATTGCTGTTCTAAACCACTGTTTTGAACATCTTTCCTTTCATTCTGGCTAATATTCTTCTCCCGCGTAGTACCCCTGCCACTTTTCTCCCCCAATTCCAACTTGAACCCATTTCTTTACCTCCTTTCCACACTCTCCGTTGCTCTGGACAGCTGACCCTAAGTACTTGAAATCATCCCACTTCTTCATCTCCACTCCCTGTAGCCTCACTGTTCCACCCGGCTTCCTCTCATTCACACACATATATTCTGTCTTGCTGTGACTAACCTTCATTCCTCTCCTTTCCAAAGCACACCTCCACCTCTCAAGATTTTCCTCAAGCTGTTCTTTGCTCTCACTACAGATCACAATGTCATCTGCAAACATCATGGTCCTTGAAGATTCCTATCTAACCTCATCTGTCAGCCTGTCCATCACCACTGCAAACAAGAAGGGGCTAGGAGCTGATCCCTGATGTAGTCCCACCTCCACCTTGAACTTCTCTGTTACACCTACACCACACCTCACCACTGTCTCCCAAACAGCATTCATGTCCTGCACCAGTCTGACACACTTCTCTACCACTCCAGACATCCTCATACAATACCAATCCGTCACCCTGTCGTATGATTTTTCTAAGTCTACAAAAGCACAATCCAGCTCCCTCTGACCTTCTCTGTACTCCTCTGTTAGCATTCTGAAAGCAAATACTGCATCTGTAATACTCTTTAGGCATGAAGCCAGACTGCTGCTCACAAATGCTGACTTCTGCCCTCAGTCAAGTTTCCCATACTCTTTCCATTTCTGCATCGGATGGCTCATCAACTTTATCCCTCTATAGTTACCGCAATTCTGCACATCCCCCTTATTCTTGAAATTGGGCACCATCACACTTCTTCTCCACTCTTCAGGCATCTTCTCACTCTCTAAGATCCTGATGAATAATCTAGCCAGAAACCTGCCTCTCCTAGACACTTCCATACCTCCATAGGTATATCATCAGGACCAACTGCTTTTCCATTCTTCATCCTCTTCAATGCCTTCCTCACTTCACTTTTACTAATCTCTGCTACTTTGTGATCTACAATAGTCACCTCTACTACCCTTCCCTCTCTTTCATTTTCTTTACTCACCAGCTCCTCAAAGTACTCTTACCATCTTCCCATCACTCATCTAGCATCTGTCAATACATTTCCCTCTTTATCCTAAGTCCCCTGGACCTGCTGTACATCCTTCCTGTCACTATCCCTCTGTTTTGCCAACCTGTATAAATCATTCTCTCCCTCTTTACTGTCCAACCTAGCATACAAGTCATTGTGTGACCTTTGTTTTGCCTTTGCTACCTCTATCTTTACCTTACACTGCATCTCCCTGTACTCCTGCCTGTTCTCTTCAGTCACTTCAGTGTCCCAATTCTTCTTTTCTAACCGCCTTTTGTGTATATATTCTTGCATTTCCTCATTCCACTACCAAGTCTCTTTATGTACTTTCCCTCCAGATGACACACCAAGTACTCCCCTACCTGTCTGCCTAATCACATTAGCTGTAGTTGTCCAGTCATCTGGAATCTCTCCCTTACTACTCAGAGCCTTTCTCAACTCTTCCCAGAAAACGACACAACACTCCTCCCTTTTCAGTTTCCAACACTTTGTCCTCTGCTCTGCCTTTGTCCTCTTGATTTTCCTTGTCACCAAACTCATCCTACAAATCACCATCCTATGCTGTCGGGCTACACTCTCACCGACCACTACTTTGCGGTCGCTGATATCTTTCAGATTACCTTGTCTATACAAGATGTAGTCTACCTGCGTGCTCCTTTCCTTTTCTGGAAAAAAGTATTCACAACAGCCATTTCCATCCTTTTTGCAAAGTCTACCACCATTTGTCCCTCTATGTTCCTATCCCGGATACCAAACCTGCCCATCACTTCTTCATCACCTCTATTGCCTGCACATACATATCCATTGCAGTCCTCACCAATTACCACTTTCTTTTCTCTGGGGATCTTCTGCATCACTTCATCTAACTCATTCCAGAACATCTCCTTCTCCCATAACTCATACCCCACCTGTGGGGCATAGCCACTAACAAAGACTCATAAGTCTACCTGACATTCTTCTCCCCTCCAGAACATTCCTAACAAACCCCTCCCTCAAGATAACTCCTACTCCATTTCTCTTCCTGTCAGTACCATGATAGTACAACGTAAAACCTGCTCCTAAGCTTCAAGCCTTAGTACCTTTCCACCTGGCCTCCTGGACAAAAAGTATACCCACCTTCCTTCTCTGCATCATGTCAACCAGAAATGTACATTTTGCTTTCATCGTCCTAATATTCAAAGTCCCTACTCTCAGTCCCAGATTCTTGCCTTTCCTCTTCTCTCTCTGCTTCTGAATGCACCTTCCTCCTCTCCTTCTTTGACCCACAGTAGCCCAATTTCCACTGGTACCCTGTAGATTATCGGCACCAATGGCAGTCACTGTTAACACAGGTCTCGACTGATCCGTTATGAAATTCTTAGTTTCGATTTGCATATTCGGTTGTGGCACAAGTTTTACACCAGATGCCCTTCCATTAGTTTGTGCCTTCCCCAATGCAACTTATTTGTTCAGCCATCAAAAAAAATCTGTATAATGGAAAGGTAGATAGATAGATAGATAGATAGATAGATAGATAGATAGATAGATAGATAGATATATAGATAGATAGATAGATAGATAGATAGATAGATAGATAGATAGATAGATAGATAGATAGATAGATAGATAGATAGATAGAAGCAATTTCAGTGTATTTAAAACTTTCTATCACCAAAAAAGATTGAAAGAAGTACAATTACCAGCTCGATCATCTGTCATTAATGAAGACAAGCAGTGTCTCATGACACTTCGTTGTGTCAAAGGTATGTTGGTATTTCCCAGCAAATTGATGAGCAACAAAGAGGGCCTTCTAAAGATCATTGTTCCAGTGAGGTCTAGTGAGGACCTTGTGTGGCACACCACCTGACCCACCATTTAACTGAGGTAATTAAAACCCAATCAGACAGGGAAATCAACACAGCACAATGGTAGAACGAAACAACATGGCCTCAGTTACATAGAGTAAACAGAGGCTAAGGAGGCAGAGGTGAGTGACAGTGAGAGAGTATAATAGGTTACGCAAATGACCCCAGCCGTCCACAGTGGAGGGTCAGTAGAGTTCCTCCACACCTCTGAGATCTGAATGTTAACTACACAAACAAGTAACTGGACTGCTGAACCAGGTATTTTCTCTTCTCTGTCTGTCTCTTTTACCAGCCCGCCACATTTATCCACTCTCACTCTGTACATCCAACTGCTTATTGTGGAGTTTCAACCTGGATAAAAATACTTTCAGCATTTGGATAATCAAATAATTGTATCTTTGATTTTGAAACTGAGGGCTTCCAACACAAATTGACCTCAATGCATTTTCCAGCTTAATGGTTCTCTCTGAAACTACACCTTGTGTCTCCACTGACCCATTAGATTCCTCTGTATTCAACTCACCAACTCTGTTATCTTTGCATGTAGTCTGTAGCTGACTTGAGAGAGCGCGACAGGACGGTTGGGTATGTGTGGGTATATTTTCATGCCATTCTGGTGGGAGAGACTTGGCCTGGTTTT
Source organism: Fistularia tabacaria (assembly GCA_901007705.1). NCBI lineage: Eukaryota > Metazoa > Chordata > Actinopteri > Syngnathiformes > Fistulariidae > Fistularia > Fistularia tabacaria. Next base: position 83,284 of record CAAKHD010013772.1, on the reverse strand, counting down.
CAAAGCCTGGTGCCAGATGGTGGGAACAACTTGCGAGGCAAAGGAAGAGAAAAAAGAAAACAAGCTTGACTCCATAATGCCAAGACCAGATGAGAAGACGTAACCTAAATCACACACTCATACACACACACACAGATATCCAATCTTGCATCCTGATCACTACTTCAAAAGACCACTTAAAGTGATGCTCTTTTTTGCAGGAACCTAATATACGCTGCAGAATGCTATTGTTGAAATATAAACAAAACCATCTGTTCATCCCACAGAGATGATCTAGACTTAACATTAACACTGCAATTGCATTAAAAATAACAAAAAATGTATTTCCTGATTACATGTCAAAGACATTAAATGTATTCTTAATGATACATTATATTTCCAACTTATATTTCTAATTGGAAAAATCTAATTCCCACTGGACAAAATGCTCAACAATGCCTGCTAAGATTTGGTCTTTTTTTCTGCAGTGAGAGACTATAATCTCAGATGAATGTATTGGCTGAGATTCAAAGGTGAAGCCTTGGTAGACATAGTTTTTCCTCTTTCAAGGAGTAACTCTGCAGCATGAATGTTCCCATCGGCAGCCTGGAATACTGCTATTGAACCCTTAACACCCCAGCTATAATTTTCATTGTGATGGTTAGGGTGCAGACTCACTAGGTTTCAACCATTAAACATAAGCGTCTCACACAGAGCCTCCCAAAATAAAAGCCACCTTACTTTTCAAACACCACAAGACCCTGAAATGACTGTTTTCATATAATATTGCCAGATGCATTCTGAAGAGTTTATACAAGATGCAAGAAAAAAAACAGAAAAAAAAAAACGTCAATTAAAGAGTATGTGCCCAGTTAGAAGACAAACCTTTGCGTCAGACACTCGGATTACTTCATCAACCTGTCAGAATATGAGTCTGGAATGTGAAATGCAGGTGATATTCCACAATGAATATCAAAATATTGCCATGCTGGATGCAGGTCTGAACACTGAAACAGGGGTGAAAGGGTCCTTGATGGCAGAGGTGTTGTGTTAGTCGCCATATGGTGCAGCCAGACAGCTTAGACCCTATTTGGATGAGTAAAGGGGTACAAGTCAGGTCAGCCAGCCCAACCACAAAGATTGTGCTGAAATGACCTCAAGAGCAGATGATCCTGACTTGGGTGCACCCCTATCACCACCGCATCCTTCTTGACTAAACCCCCACTCCCCCACATGCACTTAACATTCTCATGTTCAGTCCATTTGATTAGAAGTCAGTGTCTGTAGGCTAAATCCAAATTACTGAATGTAATGTGCGCAAACAGTTTCCGCAACCTGATGTGAACTGCGATTCCATGGACGTCTGGGATCAGACAAATCGGATGGCGGGGGCTATGTTGGTTAATTTTTAATCCTGCTTTTGGAAACAACCATAATTAACATTCATGTGTACCTATACTTGTGTCTCTTTTAAAGAGATAATTGTATTAAGAGATTACCATAGTTAACTGCAATCTACTGCTTATGTTCTGAGATTGCATTTGAATGAATTAGATATTTTAGTGTGCCTTTCAATAAATGTATAGCACTGCAACCTTGGATTCATCATGCACTTGAAGAGGATGTTAAGATTAAAAAAAGGAATACACAATGGGTTACACAGCAAAATTGCACATGGATTCATTGTTTATTCAATCTGCATTCATGATGCAAAATTTAAATATCACGACATTATTTTCCTCTAAAACAGCAAAAAGAGAAAACTGTCAATACTAGATTCTCCACTACATAGTCATTAATTAGGTTGGAACCAAACAAGATAATCACAAAAAGCTGTGAAGGGAATTTATGTGTATGTAGGAGTGCACACACTCAATACAGAAAGTCCCAGAGCTGAGCTAAACTGAACAATTGGATGTCAGGAGACACCACAGAGTTACCAGCCACCTCAAAGCTGTAACTGACAAACAGAGACTTTCACAAATTATTTTTTGAGAGGCAGCGAGGCCATCTTCTGAGGGTGAAAGAGTCAGGGAAATAAGATGACAGTGTTACAGAGATGACACTTCAGGTAAAGGATGTGGCGGGACTGAAGCTACAAAGCTGAACATAAATCAAAATGTTCATGACATGCGACTCACTATTACTCTGGCAATGTTATTAAATAACACTAACTACAAAAAAAATATTTCAAAGAATGCATAAATGATCTATCTATCTATCTATCTATCTATCTATCTATCTATCTATCTATCTATCTATCTATCTATCTATCTATCTAGATCTAGATCTAGATCTAGATTTAGATAGATAGATAGAGATATCGATTTATCGATAGATATATAGATATAGATATAGATATAGATATAGATATAGATATAGATATAGATATAGATATAGATATAGATATAGATATAGATATAGATATAGATATAGATATAGATATAGATATAGATATAGATATAGATATAGATATAGATATAGATATATATTGGCTGGAACTCCACACAGAAAGATCCCTTGTTGGATTCAAACCAGGGATTTCCTTTGTTATTTTACTTTTTTGGATTTTTGCTTGTTCTCCCTGTGTCTGCTTGGGTTTCCTCGAGGTTTTCTTGTTTCCTCCCACAGTCCAAAAGCATGCAGAAGGTTAATTGAAATCGATTGGAAAATTGCCCAGATGTGCAAATGATAGAGTGAATGGTATTTCGTCTCGAGATGTGGCCCTGTCTCGACTGGTGACCTGTCCAGGGTGTACCCCTCACCCAATGACAGCTGGGTTAGGCTCTTGGCTCAGTGACCCTGAGTGCAGGAGAAGCAGTCGACAATGGATGGATGGATGCTCTTTTCATTTATTTATTCATTCAGTCATTCATTCACACATACACTTAGCCATAAAAAACATATATATATATATATATATATACATATATATATATATATATATGTGTGTGTGTGTGTGTGTGTGTGTGTGTGTGTGTGTGTATGTATGTATGTATGTATGTATGTATGTATGTATGTATATGTAAATAAGTATGGGTGGAGCAGTGTCAGGTGTAATGTGTGATAGATGTAAGAGATGAATGTAACTTATAAGTGTGGAAAAAAAAAAATCCAAACGGAAAAATCCAAAATGAAGGGTTTACAAGGTTATAGACCCTCTGCCATGCTACCCAAGTGTCAGGAAAATTGAAAATGTAAGATAAAAGAACAGAAGAAAAGAAGACCTTTCAAGAACAAAAAGAAATAGCGGTGCTTTGAGATGGAGTCCTCCTTTATGTCCTACAGACGTGCTGCATATTCCCCCTGCACAGTGCATATCAACCAAAAGACAGTGCACAAAGCATTTATTACAATAATCTGATACATGTAAATGAATCCTAAGCGATGTATCCCGATGAATAACTTTAGACGCCACTGGGACCCCAAAATCATAGAACACCAAGGAGATGCAAATTTTGGAGGCAAAAGAGTGAAAAAGAAAATAAATAAAGATATCTAACACAAGGATCAAGACATCATGTCACTAGAAGAGATAGCAATAGGATGATGTTTAAGGATTTTAGAAAATCAGTAAATGGATTAAATTAATAAAACTGTTGCTACAACCTTCTGTATAGTCACCAGTGAGCTTAAAAAATGCCACAAGGCAGACTTTATTACAATTTGGTGATGCCAGTATGGGGTTTTCCCACCACTGTCTTGGTTTTATGTAAAGCAGAACTAACTATTAGCTCCATATTTGCTGTGCAGAGACAACAGGCAAATGGGTCTCACTGGATTTCTACATATGCAGTTATACCACTTTATCAAGTAATATGCACTAACTACAACACATAAATGAAAAATAGATGCAGATTAATCTTTATGTAAATGTACCTGACAAATACAAATGTGGCCATGGAGCCCCTCTGCAATGCCCACAGCTTTGATATTGATCCCAGAACTGGAGAAAATTAACTGGGAATAAAAACTTAGTGCATTTTCATTTGATGCAAGTTATTTTTGGCTTCAAGGCTCATGTGTCATAACACATTTAGCAGGTTGTGCTATTTAGCCTGGTTGAATATTTTTGTTTGCATTAAGATGGGTGAGAAGGTCCAGAGCTATGTTTCTGAATCTCAGTGAAAAATGAGCAAAGGGGAAAATTCCGGCCTGTCCACATTTACCTCTGGATAACAGAGGTCAATGTGTTGCATTTTCCCATGTATTCAGTATTCCTCCTCTGTCTCTGAAACTCTATTTCTCTCACTCATACTTTGTCCTTGCTATTAAAATCGGTGGATATTTTGGTCCCCGTTAAATGAATTGTGCCCATTACTCTCACTGACGACTCTGCATCGAGTGTGTGTGCCCCAATTTAACATTGTTCTAATTCGTCTCACTATTATTGCAAATAAAACATTTATCATAATTATTAACCACTTTGACATCTAATTTGAGGTAATTAATTTGATAGAAAAAAAAGTGCCCGTGCACCAAGCTGTCTGCTGGATTGCCTTGGAACTCTTAATCGTAAAAAAAGTGCTAAGCCTTGAAAGTTTTGAGTATAAGCATGTAATTATTAGTGATCTCACTAACAATTGCAATGGACAATGCCAGTGGGGACAGTAAAGGTTGACAGGGTATAATGATAGAAAGTCCCCTTAAATGTGCCACTCTAAAATTAATTAGACCATAAAGTATTTGGATAGAGACAATCTGGATTTTCAAAAGCTGGAAACTGATTTTCCTCATATTTCTTTTCCGTTATGGATCCTCAGGCACAGCATATTGATTCACAAATAATTTGTGTGTCCTTGTCCTCTTGTATATGGCCAAAGTATGTGAATCAATCTCTTGCATATTTATTCATTTTAATCTCCTCTTTTTCAATAATGACAGCAGATACTGTATTCTTACTGGCACAGTACTTTCTTCATCCTCGCATTTCGTACAATTTTAATTTCCCCTATTGATCATGCCTTTGAAACTCCAGGCCAGAAAATGAATAGGTTATCATGCCCGTTTCTTTGTTTGCTTTTGCAATGTGTTGCAATTGTATCAACAACGCAATAATATCACAACACATTAAATTAGATGCTTTTTAATCATTTGCAGCACTTGAATATTTTCTATTCCCTTTGTCATTTATCCATATTCCTTTTTTTTGGGGGGGGGGGGGGGGGGTCCGGAAGCACATTGTTATAGGAATGGGGTTGCAAATTATTAATGAAAAAAGG
>CAAKHD010013772.1:35920-77790 GCA_901007705.1 Fistularia tabacaria | reverse complement strand
TTTTTTTTTGTTTTTTTTTTTTTTTTTTTTTTTTTTTTTTTTTTTTTTTTTTTTTGGGGGGGGGGGGAGGGGGGTTCTGACCATGGTACTTGGCTAAGCATGCGCTTGCATCATATATTCAGACTAAAGTGTTTAACTACATGTCCAAACCATCTGACTTGACTATGAGACCACTGATTTTTTCATTTGGTGGGACCAAAAGCTGGATGCACTGCTTCTCTTACAGTCAGACCATTAGGTAATATATAATGTAGAATGTCTTCACCAGTACTCAGACAGGTATATTAATCAAACTTGCTAACAGAGTGTAGAAACACTCATTTTGTCTCATGTACTACAAGTCATTAATTAAACCTGCCTCCAAAGTGATTGGTGAGAATGCTCTGCAGAAGCATCCGAAATACTTTCGTCTGATTGTCAGACTGCATATATAAATTCTTATTCAATGGTTTGTGATGGTGGGACATTGAGTAATGTTTTTTTTTGTTTGTTTTTTTTGTTTTTTTATATATAAAGACCAAATCAACATAGCTGAAAGTGTATATTTTACATTGGGCTTTCTATTTAAGGTACCTTATGTTAGAGTGTGCAAAACAAGTTTTGCAGGTTTGATAAATTATGATTTAGTTAAACCAGTTTGCGTGAAACTGCTGTATTACAAGGTTACTTTTGCTATATGAGTTTCACAAGTATTTCAAAAGAATTACTTGGTACTGTAGATAAACCAGCAACTCTATCAGACTTAATGGAAGGGGGAAATGTGAAGATAGATAAGATAAGATAAGATAAGATAAGATAAGATAAGATAAGATAAGATAAGATAAGATAAGATAAGACAAGATAATACTTTATTGATCCCCATAGGGGAAATTCTGGTGTTGCAGCAGCAACATTAGAGAAAAAGAAAAAAACAGGAAAGATATATACACACAGATATCAGCTCAAACACATATGCACATATGTCACCATACATTACCACACACACGTTTACATACATATATACACACACATACCCATACCTCCATATAATAGATATACACATATACACACAATATACACAATATACACATGCACATATGTAAATACACATTTACACATAGATAGCACACACAAGCAAGAATAAATAGATTAAATGAACCATAGTGACCCGCGGTAGTTATGGCCACCACACGTGTGAGTAGGTGACAGAGTGATGGGATGGCGGTAGCACAGATGCCCCCCAGGCAGTCAGGGTTGTGTCCCGTCCAGACTGCTGTTATACAGTCTGATGGCCGTGGGCACAAAGGAGCGTCTGAAGCGTTCAGTTCTACACCAAGTTGGGATGAGCCGCTGGTTGAACAAGCTGCTCATGCTGAGCTCGTGGTGCAGGGGGTGGGAAGGATTGTCCAGGATAGCTCCAAGTTTGTCCTTCACCCTCCGCACAACCACCAACTCAAGATGGTCGAGGTTGAGTCCCACCACTGAGCGAGCTTCCCTCACAAGCTTGATGAGCATTTTGACCTCACCAGTCCTGGCACCGCCCCACCAGCACACTATAGCAAAGAAGAGTGCGCTGGCTACCATAGACTGGTAGAAGGTCTTGAGGAGCCCGCTGAAAACACCAAACAACCTCAGTCTCCTGAGGAAGAATATCCTGCTCTGAGCCTTCCTGTATAGGGCATCTGTGTTGTGTGTCCAGTCCAGTTTATTGTTAATATGGACCCCAAGGTACTTATAGGAGTCCACAATCTCCACCTCTTCACCCAGAATGGTGATTGGTATTGGTCTCCTCCTATTCCTCCTGAAATGTACTACCACCGCCTTTGTCTTGGAGATGTTGAGTAGGAGGTGATTTTGGTTGCTCCACTCAACAAAACTCTTAATCAGCTCTCTGTACTCCTTCTCGTCATCGTTGGTGATGCATCCAACAATGGAAGAGTCGTCAGAGAACTTCTTGAGGTGGCAGGAACTGGACTTGTGCCGGAAGTCGGAGGTGAAGAGAGTGAAGAGGAATTGAGACAGGACCATACCTTGGGGCACACCTGTGCTGCACATCACGGCCTCAGAAACACCGCCGTTCACCCTGACATACTGCAGTCGTCCTGTGAGGTAGTCCAGGATCCAGCTGGCAAAGTCCGAGAGTCCGAGCTGGCAAAGATGAGGTGGGGTGGAGGGGTGGGGTGCTGGCCTAAGAGGCTGCTCGTGGGCCAGGGAAGGGGGGAGGGGGGGAGGCAAGGTGTTGATGGGGGATGGGGCAGAGCCTACAGCAGAGGTGTGAGAGGGTGAGGAGGTGGGGGATGGGGTGCCAGATCCACCACCAGAGTACACAGGGGTGTCGAACCTGTTGAAGAAAAGGTTCAGCTCTGTGGCTAATTCAGGGCCGCCTTTGACTCCAAGTGTGGTTTTCCCCCAGCCTGACACCTTCCTCACCTCCCTCCAAACCTCCTTTGTTTCGCTCTGCTCCATCCTGGACTCAACCTTCTCCTTAAAGTTGAGTTTTGCCTCCTGCAGCTTCCTCCTCAGTTTTTTCTGGACAGCCCTGGGGGTCTGGTGGTACTTAGCTGTGAAGGCTCTCTTCTTCCAGTTGAGAAGGCCTTTGATGTTCTTATTAATCCATGGTTTGTTGTTGCTGAAACAACAAACCTTTTTGGCTGGGACTATGTTGTCTTCACAGAAGTAAATGTAGTCTGTTACGCAACGAGAGAGGCCCTCGATGTCATTACCAAAGTCCTTTTCAAAAAGACTCCAGTCGGTGACATCGAAGCACTCCTGTAATGCCTCCTCTGTGGCTTTGGACCAGTTCTTGGTAGACCTGGTGATGGCCGCCTGCCTCTTCACCATTGGTTTATAGGTGGGGGCCAGGAGTACCAGGTTGTGGTCCGAATTGCCCAGAAGGTGAAGAGGGGAAGCGTTGTAGGCATCCTTCACATTGGCTTACAGGAGGTCAAGGATTTTGTTTCCTCTCGTTGCACAGTCTACATACTGGGTGAAGGGGGGAGAAAGTGAGTGGGGGGGTGTGGTTGAGGTCCCCGCTGATCAAGATGAGGGCGCTGGGGTGGCGCGTCTGCAGGTCCGCGATCGCGGAGTGGATGACGTCACCGGCGCTGTCTGCGGCCGCAGACGGAGGAACGTAGGCGAGCACCGCGATGGTGTGTGACAACTCACACGGGAGGTAGTAGGGGCGAAGTCCTAACGCTATGACTTCCACATCGGGGGTGCACACAGAGACCTCCACGATGATATGACCGGGGTTGCAGCATTTCCTGTTGGCATGGACGGCAAGCCCTCCTCCTCTCCTCTTGCCGCTCTGTCTCCCCTGGTCCGCTCGTATCAGCGTGAAGCCGGGCAGGTCGACGGCGCTGTCCGGAATGCTCACATGAAGCCGGGTGTCTGTGAAGCACAGCAAGCTACATTCCCTGTAGACATGCTGGCTGTCGATGAGGGCTGCCAGCAAATGCCCATCACCATCCATAAACCCAAGAGTCTTGAAGAAAATCTATATATCCAATGGAAATACAGAGCCAGACACTCACCTGCCTACCTAAGGGAAGATGCTGTCTATCAGTGAAAGTTCCGGACAATCTACACAATAAAATACAACAAAAAACACTGTGGACGATGATACCAAAGAAAAAAAATATACAGACTTGCACCACAATAACTTATCCATTTCCAATCCCAGAAGAGCACCTAAATGCATTATATCCCTGTAATTTGTCTAGGGAAAAGAGGGAGTGACAATTCTTGAGTCTCAGAGGGAACGAATTGAATAAAATGCAGTGGCAGTGAAAATGGAGTGTTTTTTCTGTCTCCCATGCGATACAGGCAAACCAACGACTACTGGTAAAGAGAAGGTGGTAAAATGCAAACAGGAATGAACAGAAATAAAGTTTCCTGGAAACTCGGTGAAAAATGAACGGGAAAAAAACAAACTATTAAAACCCACCCTTAATCTAATCAAAGGATTAAGGGCTTTCAACAGATGCAAACAATTTTGTACAGTCACGGCCTGGAAGCTCTGAAAAATTGCCCACTGGCAAACACTTACTCATTTCCAAGTCTCTTTATCCTGAATGGTATGATGAGTCAGGGGTACTCAATCGCTGCGAGAGAAACCTCTGGCAGAGAGAAGAAGAAAACAGACAAACTTCGGGGCGCTCAGCACTGAGGCTGTAACAGGTGGCAGTGAAGACAACGTACACAAACCCACATTTCAAAGTGGTGGTCAGGTTCCCTCTTGCCTTTAGATAAACCTTTTGACAGTTAGATGGCCTTTTACTTTTATTTTTATTTGTCTGTTTCATGCTAAAGATACCTTGAAGGTAGAGTCTATCAGCGTAGGTGGAAGTTCCTGAGCCAAACCCTCCCAGCTACATGTATTCCGAATATATCCAGCCTTGTAGTTTCCCAATGACCCCTTTTGTTTTCCCCTGCAACTTTTTCTGTGTTTGTTCTCCCTTTTGTTTGTTGCCTTACAACATCCACCCACTTCACTAAATTACACATTGACACACACATACAGCTTTAACATTGACTGCAGCGATGTTCTCGCCTCACTTCATTTTAAAGGGAGAGAAAGAGCGCGCGCGAGAGAGAGATAGACATATTTACAAAGCAGGGTTTTTGACCAACTTATTCCACATTGCCATTGGCTTGTACGGTGGAAATTTGTACAAAGAGGCCACGTTGACCCCGTGTTGCTGTTTGATGCATGGAATGAGGATTCTTACAGGTCTATTTTAGCAGATAAAACAGACGTTTTTAAGGAAAATTCTTTAATTCTGGTATCAAGCAAGATAAAGAAAAGGGAATTTTTTGTTATTCTTCTATAGGAACTGTTTTTCTCCTGAATTTTGCTGTTTTCCTGTCATCTGATGTGAAGGTTTGATACCTCCCTTGTAACTTTCATGTTATTCTATAACTGTTTTTATTCCGTCTTAAACATCAAATGATATGCAGTATGTTTTCTCCTGTGTGTTTAGCCTAGGAGGGTTTCTTTGGCCCAATACACTCTTAGCCTTGTGCTTTTTTTCACACTGTGTCTTCTCTCCATAGTTGAATTTCCATTCTCTCGATTTTCCACGAAAAGGTCATGATTATTCACCAGGCTCTGACACTTGAAGAAAGAGAAGCTTTGTCAATGTTAACGTTTTTCCTGCTTTGACATTCTGCTATAGGTCATATTTGTTATGGTGTATGTGGAACTGGAGGCGTCTTTTCCAATCTGGTTGAGACCATTCCACACCTTTTGGTGTTATCAGCGTTATCTCAGTTTATGTTTTTTTCTTCCAAATGTGTAAGCCTGTACTATCAGTATATCATTCGAGATCAACTTTATATCAGTGAAGTTTGGTAACATTTTTTGTGAAATGATGCAGGATGGTATTTTAGCATTTTGTTGTGATGTCGTAACAAACTTCAGGTTGGGTTACATCGGACTAATTATGACATCATCATTTATCACTACTTATCTGGCTACACTGCGGACGGCAAAGTAAGAATTGCATCGTTGGGAAACACATTTCAAGATTGTACATGTGACAATTAACACTGGATCTTGAATCTTGAGATTGCAGCACAGTGGTGCAAGGGTTGGCGCTTCACAGCGTCACAGAAAGAAAATCACAGAAAGAAAGTTCAATTTCGAGTTTACATCTCTTAGTATCTGCATTGGTTTCTCCATGGTTTTCCAGTTTCCTCCCACAGGCCAAAAACCCAGTTGTGTGAATGAAAGTAAATGGTTGTGCAACTCTATGTGTGGCCCTATGATATACTGGTTATCCAGCTTCTCGCCAGATGAATGTGGATCGATTCCAATCCACCCATGACCCTGACTGCAGGATAATCATTATGGATAAAGAATGAATTCATATTATCACATCATAATTTTAAGGTAAAGCTTGAATTTCAGTATCTGAGTGATTTATTTTTTTCTGTCTTTTTTTTAATTTCTTTTAATCACTCATAATATCTCGATAGTCCTGATCTGGTAAAAGTGATGTAGGCTTTCCAGAGGTTTAGCTGAATTGGATGTTGTGTCATTTGAAGACCAAATTTCAATCAGTCTGCCCTTTGATTCATCTGGGTGTTTGAGCGAAACGGGAGAGTAAGTCAAAGTGTAAATCAAGGTATTGATGAGAACACTGGAATGTTGCTGCTTTATGAAATCTCTAAAGCTGTAATATATTATTACAGTGACTACAGGTAAATGAGAATATGCTCTGCTGCGTTCACATTGTTCATTTATCTTTGAAATGATGTCTCTTGAGTCCACTTAATTTGAACCTAAAGTACAGAACACCTTCTGTCAGGAAATACCAGAGCCCTATTTTTCAGTTAACACTAAACTATTCTTTTTTTTTTTTTTTTTTCAAAATTCATGTGTGCTCGCAAGGGACTTCACGCTTCATTTGTACTTTAAATTCACACCAAAAGAGCACATGGCTGTGTCTGGCTGGCCGGGAGCATGCTCTTCTTCCTGGGCCACTGGTTCAAGTGCTGCGCTGATGTGACCTTTTAGGTAACTGCTTTTTTTTTTCCATCTTATGTTGTCATTGCCCACCAGTCTTTGAGATTTCACACACATCCCTATGTAAGTTTGAAACATCAGATACAATTTTCCAACCCAGTTCATCCAATCGTGACTAAGCTCAAATTATCTACGCACATCTCAGTGGAAAAAAATAAAATGAAATAAAAAAAAAAAATCTCTCACTGTTTCTTCTCAATGCTCCGTCCTATGTCCATATCCAGACATGCCAAGCCATTTAGATCCATGGAAATTGATAAGATGCACACAGAGGGCAGTCGGGGGCATACAGGTAAGAAAAAAACAAACTGTTTATGGTTCTGTCTGCCAGACTTCCGTGGCTAAGTGCATTAGTTCTGCCTCAGTCATAGCTAGATATCCCACAGAGGAAGAGCCAAAGCCATAATGAGTCACAGAGTGGGTGAAGCAAAGTCCTTACTCTGACACAGAGTTAGTGTGTATTTTGTGGAATCTGTGTGTCGATTGTATATACACATGATTGTGTAGTGTCTAATAACCTCACTGCCTGTGTGTGTGTTTTTGCACAGACTTCTTCTTCACATGTTCCACTGATACATGTATTTCAGGGGCAAGAGAAATGGTTTTGAAAAAAAAACAAAAAAAGATCACTTTGCATTTCAGGGAGATGGTTAAGGTTTGCGTCTTTGAGACCGTACAGCGCTTCGACCTGATAGTCAGATGTCACAGCGGCTGTTGCATGAAATCATTGACTTTATAAGGAGGACACACTGGGTCTTTACTGGCAGGGGGCCAGCGACAGCTTTCTAAATGTTTGGGAGATAAAAGGTTATGTATCCATGTGTTTATGCCTGCCTGTGCGAAGAAATCCATGTGTCTGCTTGGGGTGTAAACAATGGCTAAAGATGGCTAAAGTAATTTTGATAAAATGCCACCAGGGTGTTTGACCTTGTTTGACAAATTAAAGCGCAAATAGATAAATTGTTTTGGACTAAGTTGTAATCTGTAAACGCACATACATGCACACAGCACGTGTACAAACTACAGAGTGATGGGAGCAGAACTGATAATGTATGTCTATACTTTTTAACTCATTTGAACTTCTTTTTTAATAAAGGGATGAAGACATATGTGTAACATATATATGGTATAATAATACTTTAAATATGGGTGCGAAGGTGCCCCTGGTAATTCAGGTATACAAAAGGGCACTTTTTATTGCTCTCTTGTGATTAGAAATTAAAATTAAAAATTAAAAATTAAAATTAAATTAAAATTATATTAAAAATTAGAATCAAATTGATATTTTCTTTTTATTTTGGTCTTTCAGTTTGTATGTTTTTCTGTTTTGTTTTGTTCTTTGGAACATATAGGCCCTATTGAACACGTTGGCAGCTTCCTTTATTTTCTGTTATCTCACTCATCAAGAGTTTAGGATTCGAAAACACTCGTTGTTAAAGGTGAAAATGTAACTCTGTCCTCTCCTTCATGTATGTAGCTGTGGCTGCTGAGCAGTCCGAGCGCTGCCTTGATGTATCTTGTACTTTAGAGTGCGCCTCTTTTTGTTTCTATCAGAGCTAAGTTACCACTCATAGAATTAACAAAGATAAGACAACGGCATCAAAGAGCATTGGTCTGATTTGTTTTTTGTTTTTCTCCCCATTGGGATTTCTTGATTGATTAATCAATAATATATATATATATATATATATATATATATTTTATTTTATTTTTTCAGTCGCTGGCTGTGTCGTCACACTTTATTGCACCTCTTCCTGCCACTTCAATCACAGCTGAGAGTAGATGGTAGCCATTTGGCGTGAAAATCACCGAAGATAAAACAAAGATCACGGCCCGGCACCTGAGAGCAGCTACCTGTGCACCTCAAACAGCATCAACAGCCCAACCCCATTTCACTTTCATTAACCAACACAATTAGACAGCAATTTTACAGTTGTTTGGTCTGATCCCCTTGATACAGACATATGATTCCCTGTTTAGTCACATTTAAAATCGATGAGCATGGTGCAAAAGCACAACATGTGGCAATAAAGAATGTCGCCGAGGTCCCGATTACTCAGGCACTTCTGTGAGAAACTATACTCACTTGCAAAATGAACCAATGCAAAAACAACACACAGACATGAAACAGGTAGCTTACTGCCAGACCTAAAATTAGTTTAAAATTGATTGGATGTTATAATTACTTCAGGTTTAGTACTTTAGGAAGACGGAGGGTACTCGGGTAAAGCCCAGTGAGAGAAGAGAAAAGAGATACCACAATTTCTGCCATCTGTGGAAAAGCAGCCTCTTTGAAAACTACATTGTGACTTATGCACAATCCTCTACTCATCTTTCAAGTTCATGGAGATATATGTTCCAATATAGATGCACTCTTCCACTCACACATACACACACAGAGACACACATACACGTGCACACACGAATAAGCACACAAACACAAACCACTTTCTGAGAGTCAGAGCTTCTCTTCCTTTATCTAATCTGTGTTTTATTGAATCTGGTAATTATAATGAAAGGCCTATCTGGCACTTGGTTTAATTTGTTTTTGTGTGGTTTTTTTTTCTGCTCTCTTGCTCTCTGCTGCTCGTTTGTGTGCGTGGGTGTGATCATAAGTGCGTGTGTGTCTGTCTGTGTGTGTGTGTATTGGGAATTTAGTCCCTGTTCTGACACACTACATTACAGTGAGACCTTTGTAATAGGGGAAATAAGACATGGCTGCTGATGTCACTGGGGTTTAACTGTGGCCTGGGGGGGAGAAGATGCACACATACAAAGACACACAGACACCCAAGACATCAACAAATTTCTTCCAGCCTCAGCAGGCCGATGGGGGATTCAGGGGATTAAATACAACATGCAACCTTGGAGACCTGCCTCCGTTTGGCTGAAACATTTTCTGCTCTGTGCTCCTGACGGGTTGCTCTCATGGTTTGTTGATAAAACCCAGACTGCTTGATTATGCTTAAAAAGCTGAACTGCGCGACTCCAATTCTGCCACCCAGTTAGGCACACATTTGATGTATCTTGCTCATTTATTCTATGTCAGAATTGCAGCGGAACAAAATTAAACACAAGACTGAAACAGAGAAAAAGGTTGACAGCTTCTTTCAAGTGGAAGACAAAAACAATTTGGTGCTCGGGAAAAAATATAACAACAAAAGCGCAAAACTCCTCAAGTCCCTTTTTTATACGCCAGTAGAATCAATTCCTTATTTTTGTCCCTTGTGGTTCTGGACTATTAGTCTAATAAAAAACAATCTCCTGTTAAAATACTTCTTTGAGATCCAGCAAAAGCCAAGACAGGCTTCACCTCACCCCATTGGCATTTGCGATATATTTTAAGTGGAATTCCGGTGAGAGGACACAGCACGATGTATGTATACTTGCTGTAATGGGAAGTATTTTGATATAACGCCTCCATTTGACTTGGGCTGTGGGAAGCTTTGTTTGAAAGCATCATTATCTTTAGTAACAAGCTGCTTCCACTCACTCCATCACCTCAGATCCTATTCAGTCTTAATAAGGAGGGAAAAAAAGGTGCATCATTTTTCACAATGTTAACTGCTATCCCAGGTCACATGGAACAGCGACAAATAAAAGGATTTTGTGATTTCATCTGTGTGTGATTTTGTGTGTGTGTGTGTGTGTGTGTGTGCGCGCTCACACGGGTGTGTCTACTGATGGTTAGGTGATTGTTAGGTGGGGGTGCATGTAATGCATAGTTCAGTACAGCAAGTCTGTGTAAAAAAGACCAAGCAGCTCATTGTAAACGAGCACATCACACATTGTATAAAACACATGGTTTGAAGGACTCGCAAGCTGAGACCTTGGAAATGTATTCATCTTGTACTCGAGTACGGCTCTGAGCATAATTACATAAAATGTTTCTTTTCTCTTTTTGCGGTTCATGGTGGATGTTGACCCATCAATAAAGCAGTGCACACTATCGTTTCTTGACCTACAAAGAGTATTTAAACCATTGCATAGATGTGTGTGGACACAAATGCAAATTGTTCTGCCTCCACTACAGTCTACATTTTTACTTTACTTTTTCTTTATTTTTTCTTTCTTTCTTTATGTTTTTTCACATTACCTTGCCTGAGCCTGCTGAGTGAGGGCTGGCCGTGCCTTTTTCTTTCTCTAAGGGCAGCTGTGGCTGGTTTCCTCTTGTCTCCACCTGTTACGGCGGATGAAAGTGCCACCGGGATCTCACACAAGGAGTTTCCTATTGTGACTGACGTTGTTAGATTTAATTTGCTCCTGCCCCCCTGAGTGTCTCACTCCCCTCCCCTTTCATACATTTTCAGTGGATGTGTCAAAGATATATGTATTTCTTCCACAGAAAAATTGTCAAGGAAACAGGAGTTGGGTGTTTTGTTTATGTTTTTGCTTTTTTTGTGTTTTTTTTTTTTTAAGAGATCCATCTTATTTCTGCGATTGCCATTCTTTAACACTGTAATACTTGTTGAAAACAAACAATCAAAAAATGTGTTTGCATCCACACCGTCTTATTTCCCTCCTCAATCACTTTTTAAGCAAATGCTTGCATATCATTTGAAAGGAAGAAAACAGCCCTGAGCCTGAAGCAGCATGCATGCAAGGGTGTTTTATTCTTTCACTGAACAATTTTCTCTCTGCATGCAGTCAAGAATGGGATGCTTTTTACTGAATGGAAGGGTTTCAACAAAAGAAAGGAACAATATCTTAACACCAATGTGGCATATATATTTTTTTTTATTGTGGGGTCACAAAAAAAAAAAGATTAAGAGGATTTGGTTCCAAAAACAATGATTAATAGGCGTGTCTGTAATTAAGTGAAGAGCAGTTCTAGGAAAAGTTCCTATTTTTTTATCTCTCTCTCTCTCTTTCCCTTTTGTTCCAAAGCCTAGATACAGGAAGGGGGTTCCCAATTCAGTTTAAAATAATCCTGTTCATGAAAGCTCAGTAAATAACAATAGTCCAATCTGTGCAGAGCAGTGAAAGAGGTCGAGGTACATTCTCAATGTACTCTCTCTCTCTCTCTCTCTCTTTCTGTTTCTCTCTCTCTCTCTCCCTCTCTCTCTCTCTCTCTCTCTCTCTCTTTCTCTCTCTCCCGCACTCTCTCTCTCTCTCTCTTTATCACTCATTGTGTGTGTGTGTGTGTGTGTGTGTGTGTGTGTGTGGGTGTGTGTGTGTGTGTGTGTGTGTGTGTGTGTATGTATTGCATACATCAGCAATATATCATTGTTTTGTGAGTACCTGTTGTGGAAATGATATTGTATTTAGCAATTATTCATAGATGCCTGACTTGGCTTAGTTTTAAAACTGTTATCCCTTTAACATATAATGTAATTGAATAACTTAATAGATTCATCAAATAGTATTGTGATTACTAAGCGCCATTTTAGTTTTATGGACTGGTTGCAGTAAATGAAACAACAACAAATAGACACTTTAATAATCATTAAAGGCTGCCGTTGCCTTTCTCTTGTCACTGTTCTGTATTGGGTTTTTTGGTTGTTTTTTTTTATGACATACTTCCTAACTAACTTAATTGGGTTTAGCAAAGTTAAAGCAAATATTAGCAAATATTTTTATGTAATCACATTATATCAACTTAATTTGCAACAATGTATTTGATACCTTCATAGTCGATTCCTGCGCTAAACGAATGGTAATTTAAATTGTATTTAATTTTTTGGGGCTATTGTAACTAATACAGCACTAGAACAAAAGGACAGACTTTAGCTGGACACAACTATAGATACCCAATAATTGTATGCTAGACAGTTTCTTGGATGAAATCTTGTGCCAGCTCATGATGTGGGTCCAAAGATCAAGCCAGAATATATGCTTTGCCTCATGTTGGAATTTATAGAAAGTGTTCCGTCTGATCAGTGCAGCTTGAAGATATATCACAAATATCTCCTTCCCATTGCTTTCATGGCGATTGCACAACATGTCGCATGGTCATAATAACATGACTGTCAGACTAATGAGCAGAGGAACCAAGTTCGCTGCAATGTTGCCTGTTCAGCAGCTCCAGGGACGAATACATTTTGTTGGGCATGAGCAAAGCTTTGATCGGCTGTGAGGTACCCACTTTGGGGTTTTTTGGTATCATCAGTTTTGACAGGTATGTCTTTGATTGGGTGAGCAGTCTGGCTACTCATATTCCTTGCACGGTGACCAAACTTTTAACAAGGAAAAAAAAAAAATTAAAAAGAAAAAGAAAGTTTAGGAGCAAAGTTCAGTCAGTGTGTGCATCATCTTTGATCTTGTCAGCAGATCATACTAATAGTGAGGGGGCCATGAACTTGTCAGTAAGAGATTCCTGTTTGATCTAATAAAATAATCACAGTCAATCTATCACCAATCTGAAACAAAACAAAAAAATAAATAATTAAACCTGCAGTCATGCATATCATAATTATACTCTTGATTTGTAGTTTCACTTCCAATAATGTGTCTCATGAATATTTAGCAAATGCACAAAGCACTTTGTTTCTTTATATTTGATCAAATACAAAACTTGTCAATTCATCATTGTTAAGGTAGTGGTATTAAGGTTCTTCATGTATTTATACATGTAGAAATAATACTTCTGATGCCTTGACATCGTCAACCAGTTTTGATAGCATCAACATAAATGTGTGTGAAATATGTTTCTCTGTAATGTCATTTACATGAAAATCTGGGACAACACTCAGGCCAGCTCAAGAAGAGGCTCATGCACATCAAGTGCGCTGATTGGCTGTGGAAACTAAATGACAGTCATCTGAACTACAATGTCATTATCATGGAAGATTTTATTGCATCTGATTGTTCAAAATGTAACAAAAGCTTCAGCAATTGGGTGCATTGCGTATGTGTCTGTGCATGTGGGTGCGTGCATGTATTATCACATGAGTATCTGGGGGCATATATCCACTCTTTCCCGTTTCCCCAGGCAGAAGAAACCTGTCTTGGAGGCCATTTCTCAGTCTGACAGCTAAGAGCTGAACAGCGGAACGTGAAAGAGAAACAGGAAAGCGGGTTATAGGAAGAGAGGAAGGGAGACAGGGTTTGAATTTTAGACATAAATATACGTGAGTGATGGGCGAAACAGCTCAATATATAGTGGTTGTTATAAGATGTGTGCAATATATTGTGGCACTTCTTAGAATACGCAGGCACAAATAGCAGTTTTTCTTTATTTTGGTATTGTGAAAGGTGTGGCCATTCCCATGTTCTCTCTTGTTAATTAAACTCAAACAGATCTCATGATGTATGAAGATTGCCATGACCAAAAGGGGGAAAATCTCATATTTGTTATTTTAACAGGGACAGTTTTATGAATCATCTGAAAGAAATGGGGCACCCAGTTCAGGAGAGGGCTGATGATATTCAACAGAAAAAAGCTGGCAAATACATGTGCTGGGCAGAGTTCACACGTTAATGGCAGGTGTATCCCCCCACAACCAGACACAATGGAGAAAACTCTGTTATTTTCATAATCTTAGCCATAATCATAATCAAAGACAAAAGAGGAAAAAATGGAAAAAGGTGATGTGAAGATATGCTTGATATATTCAAATTGCCATTGTTGAAAATACCAGCCATTTCCTCAGCTACCTGCCAGAAAAGTGGGTGTCGTGGAGCAACTGGTATTCCAAGACTTGTAAAACAAGACGAGGTGAAATGGAACAAAACACCATAAAAAAAAATAATGGTATGAATGAGAATAAATCAATATGATGTTGAAGCAATAGTTGTATATTTGAAATAGGCAATATTCTAATTCCTCTCCAATGAGTGATTTTTACATTTCAAAGATGGACTATATCCCATCAATAAATTGCAGTCTAATGATGTGTTATCCAGAGCTACCCCACTGCCCCTGCCCTGGTTGGCTGTCACTGGATCACTCCCTCTCCACCTCTTCTCTAGTTCTTTGGGGACCAGGTGTTCTCTTCCTGAGAGGGCATGACTGGAACGGAAAAAGCCTGCCCTCGTGTTCCACTTGGCATCCCTGCACCTGCATGTTTGAGAGAGGGTGGGGGCTGGAGTGAGAGTGGGGGGGTGGGGGGTGGATGTGAAGACAAGGCATCGGTTTTGCTTGTTCTCCAGAGGCTACTGGCTTTGTTGTTACACCACCCTACAGCAGACCTTGACACCCTCACCAACATCGTCTCCCTCTGGCTAACACATCTTGAAACGAATGTCGGGCACTTACTCTGCATTTCTTTTCCAGAATTTGATTTCTCTCAATGGTCAGGTGTTTCTCTGTTCAGCCGTTACCAATAATGTGTCATTCTTTTTTTATCTACTAACATGTTTTTTCTTGTTGCCATACAGTTATTTATTTATTTATTTTTTTTTTTGTAAAACGTAAAATATGCATGCAATTATATATCATAATATATTGTATATATTATATATAGTAGTAGAAATAGAAGTTTTTAGGAAGAAGGAAAAAATAAGCTCACCCCATGTCCTGGGAATAATTTAGCTTAACGGAGCACTGGGACAGATTGTGAGCAGGCGGGCACTGGGTGCCCATAGCAACAAGCACGTCAGAGTCCGAAAACACTGCCTCCTGTGAATGATAATTTCAAACTATTTCTTTAAAGATAAGCCTGGTCTTATTTGTTAGTCTCCCTCTAATTAAACTCTGCCCTGGCAGTCAGTGACTCCACTGCAATTTACTCTAGAATTTGGCAGTTATTTGTAACAATAAAGTGATGAAATAATGCAAACTGGTTTCTAATAATAACACTGAAAAATAATCAGATGCAAATAAAATCATGATTTATGTATGATATGAATTAAAATTTCTCTGAAAAAGACATGTGACACTTCACACCTGAGAGGAAGAATATCCATGGAAAGTTTGTAGCTGAAAACCATAACTCACATGAACTTTGGCAGCGCACACAGACAAGTTTCGGTCTTATAAATGTTTGTTTTTTTAAAGTGGTTATCCTCACTGTGTTTGTCTCTGTCAGCCATGATGCGTTATTGTCGTGCTGGAGGGTGAGTTCTGTCCTCCACCGGGTTGTTCCCCCCTTTAGGTCAGGGCATGAGTCAGAGGCCTGATTCCGTCACCCCAGGTTACCAAGTCACTACTTCCTGTCCAGAATATACAATGAGAGGGGATGGTGGCTGAGGGCAAAACGTTCCAGGCCCTGTGAGTGCTTAGTGCACGTGTGTGTGTGTGTGTTGTGTTGTTTTCTTACCGGAAAAGCAACATAATTGTAATATAGGCTGAAATAACTGAGCCCAGAGGAGTGGCATATCCTGTTCTTGTATTTAGAATTGTCATTTTGCATTGAGTACGCAAATGTATTGTCCAGTGAGATTTTTGTTCAAATCAAACCAAAACCCATTTGTTTTTTCTGAAAGCATATTTTCAGTCGGTAAGAAAGAGATGATCATCATTTGAATTTTATTGCCAAGGCACACCATCAGTTGACAGTAAAAGGAAACCGAACTTGAATCAAATTTTCTGGAACTGATGAAGGTAAGTTGAGTTTTCAGTATCTATCTCCACTCATGTAGCCATTTTGTGGAGGACAAATAAAACGAATATCAGCTGTTAGATGGCCCACATTTTTTCTGGACAAATGCAGATTGTTGCCCGGGAAAGGGCGCTACATTTCTTTCTTTCTTTCTTTATTTTTCATTTTTTTGCTTTTCCTCTTCTGAAACAACCGTTTGACACCCATACAACTGAATAAAAAGGCATCTCTGACATTGAGCTTGAGAACTGGCCTATTTGCACCAGGAGGGAAATGGAAAACTCTGTTCAAATTCTCCAATTTACAACAATGCACTTTGTCTCCTCTGCAATTTATTCACACTTTTAATCTTCTCAAGAAGACTACCTTCGTCCCTTTATATATACTGTAGATTATGTCTTTGTGGCTAAACTTAATATACAAGCATTCATTCATTCATTATGTATATCCTACCTCCAGGTTAATAGGGGGGTCTGCAGCCTATCGCCGCTTTCGTTGGACAAGAGGCAGGGTTCATGTTGTGGATTTCACAGGGCTACATATATAGACAAACAACCATTCAACCCTTTCATTCACATGTCTGGGAAATGTACCTCCTACATGTTTGGACTGTGGGGTGGAGAACCGAAGAACCGAGAAGAAATCCAAAACAGACACGGGGGAGAACATGCAAACTCCACACAGAAAGGGCCCAACTCGTCATCAAACCAGAGGCCGTCTTGCTGTGAGGCAGAAGTACCTTGACTCCCCCAAATTAATATAAAGCATTCATTCATTAATTTATATTATTACTATACTAATGTGATCACAGCATTAGCAGCTATGTGAATCTTGGCCACAGTATATCAGCGACATTAGCATAAATTGTAATTGACTTGAGGGCACAAGAGTTTTGTTAGTCACGATGGAGTTGGTCTTGCACAAGCAGTGTGTAAATTTTGAAAATGATGTTGTGGATAAAATATATCTTCACATAGAAGAGCATTTGTCCAAACTGAGGTGCTGCAAAAAGTTCTTAAGAATCCACATAATCTTAAGTTTATGAAAATGTTTTATTTTATTTCCCATAAGGAGAGCACAAAACACATTCCTGTTACCCGGTGGTGAAGACATAGTATTCTATGAGGTTTGTAATTTTGAGCATCATGTTTGATTCAGTCTGTTGCTTTAATGTGTTTAGAGAAAGTCTGCTTGAGAAACGCACACATAGCCGACTCCTGTCCCATTGATTCTTGAGAATAGATAAGAGAAATGCAGATTAGGATTCATATTTTCTTTTTGGTCTGCCTCGCTGTCTTGCACAATCTTGTTGTTGTTGCTGAATTATTAGACTGTGAAAGCTGCTGGCTACTGCAGCTTCCATAAGAGCTGAGGAAACTGTGGACTTTATGAATGGAATTTCACACTTCCCATCACCTATCAACTCAAACCACTGATTTATTCACCAGTCTTGTTTAAAGTAAAGTTCAGATCATTTTTTGACAGTCATGCTCACTATCATTATTATCTGGCTTTGTTATCATTTTCATAGCAGCTTTAAAAATTAATTTCTGAACTTATGAATTTATTTTTGGAACGGGCTACTGCATGTTCCAAAGGTCATAGAGCTGCATTCAACACAGCTGAAATGCTTTAAATCAAAGTGAACTTACAACGACTGACCCCGACAAGTTGTTGCACTCTTGCAGCATTTTGTGACATCATCCTAAAAAGAAACAGTTTAGTCCAGAAAAAAAAAGAGCATGGGTTGCACCATACGCGAAACAGGTTATCTGTAGTCTGCGGATGATGTTTTTCATCCGTCGGATGAAAGCGAGCAAGTTGAAAGATAACGGGCATTGCTTTGAAATCACAAAGTACTGCTAAGTTGGTGGAGCAGTGACACCCTGTCTCAGGTCAGTTGGCTGTTGCTGACCTACAATGCCATCAGACAAGTCGGGTGGTGGGAGGGGAGGTACGCAACGCCACGCACACCTAAGTTTGTGGTCTGGCCTGATGAGGTGGCAGGGGGACATACACCAAGGATGCCTGCTCATACGTCAGATTATGTGACTGAAATGGAGTACGATAGTGTAGAGGGTGAAGGTGGAGTTGGTTGGAGGGGCGCATGTACCCAATTTCAACCTGAATCTCTGCGTGGGCGTGCCGTGTAATGAATGCTTGTACAACGGGGCGGGTATGTGTGATGAGTCGACCGTGGTGAAAGGTGATAGGGCTGACAAGGTCTCTTGAAAGTCTATTTAGCCAGAGTAATGAAGTGCGTCTGCCGGGGAAGAATATGAGGGACAGGCTGGGAGGCTCAGAGAGACTGCTAGGTCACCTCATTCAACCTTGTGTGGAGAAAAGAAGACAGATAGACACAATGATTCAGTTGTAATGACTATTATTCTCTCTGTCTGTAATGGAGATGCCTTGAAGGACAAGTAGACCAGGTCAGGCTCAGAGTCATTGACAGAATGTCAGCCTATGCCTGCAGGTCATTTTGCGTTCCCTGTGAAACCAACATGTTTGCCTGCCAGTGTTATGCAGCTTTGCTGCAAACGCTGGAGCAGGAGGTAAGAAGTTTCTACATATTTTCAATTTGGGTACAAGTTGTATTTGCCTAACACATGGTCTTAAGCTGTTTCAATGTGCATTTCCATTTTCTTTCCTAAAATTTAATCCTACTACATAGTGACAAGAATGCAAACATTGGATGCCCACTTAATAGTTTTTACTAATTCTGCCCTTCAATGAATAATTATCAATAAAGGTAGTGAGCTGAGCTGATACTACAATTCATGTCTTGTCTTAAACTAACCCATCACATCAAATTGGAAAAAAAACAAACAAACAAAAAAATCCTTTAGTAGAATCAAATCCTCAAACATTAAAAGGCCAATTCTGCTTGGCACTGTGGGGACAAACATTTGTAGTTCCAATTTTTATTTAATTTGAAAAGAAATAAGCCTGTGGTATAATTAAGTTATACCACAGGAAAGCGTTCAAGAAAGACTGGCATGCTAAAACTGTGAAATCTTGTTCGCGCTGTAATGAGGGAGCACAGGAAGTATTTGAACAAAAAAGAGAAATACGAAAAAAAAATCAGAGCGATTAACCTACCTAGCACCTAATCATTGCTTATGTATGTCTACTTTTCCCCTTCCCCATTTTCTTTCTTATGCATAAACATTTGCTGTGTTGTTTCCGTGTGAGGTGTTAATCAAAAGCCCAAAGGCCATTCATTGACTCAGCAAACCACTGGATCGGTCACATGGGGCAGTCACATGCATCTCTGCTTCTAAAAGGGGGCTATCTTGTGATAGACACAAACAGATCGGCTCTGTTTTAGCCTGTCAAGCAAAGTACTGCCACGTCTACCACCCCGACCCAGGTTTCAAGTGATATTTTTCTTCTTGTGTGTGTGCCAACCCATGTGAGCATCACACTGGAGTGAAGGGATGGGAATGGAATGTAAGGAGTCTGGGGGGGGGGGGCAATGTTTTTTAGAAGAAACAGAGACGAGTGCAGAGTGACAGGCGCCAGCTATTGAGGTCAGCGGAGGGGGAAAGTAGAGCGAAACTGTGCTGATTTCAGAAGACCATACAACCGAAAAGGATAACTGGGTGCCTTCATGAAAATTCATGTGCCGAAAAGCAATAGAAGCGGAAGTGCTCAATGAGGATGCTCAGAAATAAGCAGGTTGTTCACTTTGATTGGACAAATGATTCAGCTGTTGCGCAGCTGCCTGCGGCTCTGAACATTCATACAACCTCTTTCTGTTTCCCAGCACAATAAAAAAAAGAAAAGAAAAGGAGCCCCTTTAATCCACATTTAAAGGTTATTTTTCTTACATACGATTACTCCCAGGAGAGCAGTGCACAAACAGAAAACACAATATTACTAGAATACTTCAATAACACTGTTTATTTATCACCACTTGACCTGTGTGAGTGTATGATGTTTGTATGTGTGTGTGTTTGAGTGTAAGTGCACATATGTGTGTGCATACCTCTGTATGCATACGTTGATTCTTTGTACCTGTGTATGCCTCTCTTGTATGATTGTAAAACCTTTGATATCTAGCTCAATAGTGATACCCCCCCTCCCACTTCTGTACATGAACACATAGTCTGCTATTAAAAATACACAACAGGCCAAAACAATTGGTGTCTTTGCTACACACAAAAAAGGCCCAGTGTCTGTAAACAGTGAAAAGTAACAATCAAATTAGAATTTCAACTTGATCCTTGGTTGGCATAAAAGAGTTTGCTTTTTTTTGGACAAAGCGCCCCCATCTTGTTATAGTCAATACACGTCTTGATTTTGTAGCACTTGGTATAATTCAATTGAATGACATTATGATGTGTAGAAACTAACCAATGGTTACACAGTTTTCCGAAAAAAGTATATTGTATATATATATATATATGTATTTATATATATAGTTATATATATAGATTTATATTCATTGATAAGCTTTTTAAAATAGCACAGTAAACACTTTGCACACATGATAAAAACCACTGAATGTGTCTGATTGTTTATGTCTAGGCCAAGGGCATCAAGGGACCCACACCCTCATAAAGGGTCATTTTACTTCCTCCACAGTCACCTCAGGAAGAAGCTCGAGATCTGTTGGTTTCAACATTCTTGTGTTTTGTTTTTTTTTTCGTTTTTTTTATCAACACCTTGGAACATGAAGATTGTTTCTGTGTTAAGAGTTTTTGTAAAAAAAAGTGATAATAATAATTCAAAAAAATGAAAATTATACAAGAAAAGCAAAGAAAAACCTTCCTGTGGCTAAACTTAACCCTGCCTGTTATTCTCTGTACCTGTATTTGAGAATGTATCAGTCTTTACACTTGAACCACAGAGCAACTGAAACAAACAAAAAAGATTGAAATAAAGTAATGAATAAATAAAATAATGAGCGAGAGAGAGAGAGAGAGAAAGAGAGAGAGAGAAAGACGTTATATCGACAGTCAAGTCCAAAAACCAGAGATACAGATTGTATAGTACTGCACATAATTTCTTCTTGTCCGATTTCCTTCTTTTTTCCGTTGATAATAACCTGTACAACACCCACTATTGTTCACTGTCTCCCACAGTCTCATGTTTTTTCGTGGCTGCCCCTGCCCACCCCACCCCCCGCAGTCTCTGTACAGTTGGCTTAGTGGTGACCATAGAAATAGCTAAAGGGTTCCGTGTGATGTTGGGTTGAATTTTTGTACAGAAACATTTGTTCTTCATGTAAACAGGCACACACAGATCTCTAGAGGCTAACTCCACAGTCAAAAGACAGAAAAAGAACCACCTCTACGACTTAATAGGTCCCTCTTCGTCTTGTCTGTATTCCTTTGTTTTGTTTCATTTTCTGTAATCTTTCAGCTGATGACTTAATTGTCCTCATATTGTGGGAGTCTTCAAGCCCCGGTCTCAGTCCTGCTGAGAGGCATAAGGCCTTGGATGGCTCCCCAGATACTAAAAGGTTTACAGCTACTCAGTATATATTTCTCCTTTCCTCTCTTGGTGGCCGGTGCCAAGGCTTTGTTACAGTTCAGCAACTAGATAATGACATTTTACCAAAGTTGCTGTTGTCCAGTTTTCTCTTTATTTAGTTTTATTTTTGCTGTCTCTTTCATCAGTGTTGGTGGTCTAATAGAGTAACTTCACGCTGTCTCTGACAGGTCCACATGGAATGAGCTAGCAAATCCTTTTGCGGGCTGAAAAGACACAGAACACAGTCGTTAAGACAAATGACACAATTTCCCTCGAGACTTTTTAGTAACACAATCGGGCTGAAACACCAACTCTTGAAGGATACATGCCACAAAGGAGCCTGTGTGAAGATATTAATACCATAAAGCCTCGCCCTCACAAGATAATGGTAACACTCGCTTGGGAATAATATAAAAGCATAAGCATAAATTTGGGTGGGACATATGGCATGCACAGAAGATAAAGATTTTAATAGCAATAGAAAATAAGATCAAGTCTGATTCAAGAAAAAAAAGACACTGAAACAGCATTACGGTCATAGTTTTCGTTTTAAGATTTAATTTTTCAGATTTCTTTAATTTAATGAACAACTTCATCTAGTTTTGCAAATGAACCATCATGGATTTATTAATTATCTTTAAACAGATCATGTAACATCCATACCCTATTTATCAAGTCGATAAGAGCAGTGGCACAGCCACGGGCAGCAATATCTTCTCTTTTAAAAACTGGCTGGTTCATCCAGCCCTCCATTTTTTACAACCCGATGAACAACAAAACATTTGCCATGCCAGCCCGGAGTCCATTTATTTCAAGAGGTGAGAAAAACAGGAGGATTCATAAATCAAAAAAAAAAAAAAATGGAATGAAATCTCGTAGTGCACTTTGGACTTAGTGAATATGGAGCGCATTTATCCTAGCCCTGCAAGGCAGACGAGATGAGCAGACGCACAGGCAGCTATATTTGGAGCAAAGCAGGCTTCAGCACCTGAAGGCTAAATACCAATTATTTTCACACGGAACCGATGTATAAGAGGGAGATTGCTTGATTCTTTTGCTTGGTTGCAAAAAATCATTTACCTGAGAGACAGCACAGAGTCCGCATGCAGGATCATGGAGAATGGTGGTTAAAATCATGATGGCTTGACTGGAAATGACTTCTCCACTGAATGTTTATCATATCCCATTCTATACTCTTGAAGCTGATTGAATATTCATGTAATGTGGGAGTGTGTAGGGCAAGTGAAGGCAGCGAGCGTACTGCCATTGTTATGTAAAGCATCCTGCAGAGCATCTTTAGAGATTTTATTTCCTCTATCAATATGTTCTTTTGCAAATTTAAACCTTTTATTTTAGTTTACTCTCTTTATTACACAGAACAATCTTGGCCACATGGCCAACAGTACACTTCATTCCACTTATTTATGATGGCTATTGATTCGCAAGTGAGCACAGTTACTTGAGACATTCTTTTTAGAACAAGATGGACTTCAACTCTCGTGGAAAAGCAGCAGCGTGGGTTGCGGGTTTTCGCCTTTCCACAAATTCAGTAGGGAAGTCATCCTGCTCAAATGGAATTCTGCTGAATAAATGAGAAAGCAAGTCCTTGACAAGATGAGATGATCTATCGGCTTGTTCCTGGATGAAGTTTTATACGGTGATCACCATGCACTTAGAAGTGAGAAGATGGAAGGAATAAAAATGTGAGTGTGCACGTGGGGTATGACCTTTGCTTGTATGAGCATCAGATAAAAATAATTGTGCAGGAAGGGCTTTGAAGGGGAAATTTAGGGAAAAGGAAAGGCAGAAAAAAAATAAGAGAAAGGGGCCACAGCAGTTTATCATGAGTCCAATTCAAATATTGTTTATTTTATAAATCACATCATAACAAACATATTTTTTAAATCAGAATGGGGTTAGAATTATTTTAGGCAGGAAGTTTGCATGAATAGATCACAATTTCTATTTGACAAAAGAAATAACCTTTTAATCTAAGGAAAGCAATGAATGAAACAATCAATAACGAAACATTAAGCTGTACTTAAGACTCCTTTGAAATAGTAGGAAAAAAATAAAGAAAAAAAAACAAAACAAAACAACACAAAAAGTCCTGATCAGAATTAAGAGGCAGCTTCAATATCACCTCCTTTAGTATCTGTACTGGACCAGACCAAAGTCATATGGTCCCAGGGAAGTTTCATACTGATACTCACAGAGAAAGGTGGGTTTGTACGGGAGGGTCCCCCTATCATACTCTTTCCTCTCTAGCGTGCTGGAGCTGTACTGCTGCGGTTGCTGATGGAGGTGATGGTGAAGGCTGTGGTGTGACTGTGACCTTTGACCGTCCTTGCCAAAGGTGGAGAATGACCTATCGCTGGACGAGGCAGTGGACGAGGTCATGGCGACTTGATCTGAGAGGTTGACGGAGGAGGGTACCTCAGTGTCGGGTAGTGTGGCGTCCATTCCTGGGACGTGCAGGTTGCTGCGGTAGTCTGGCCCCTGGCGCCCGTCAGACGGCACAAAGGACGGCATCCAGCAACGGTCAGAATGGCCCAAGGCCTTGCACTCATCTGTGCAGTTGGAGAACAGGTCAGCGCCTGCAGAGAGAGTACAGATAGGAGGATGGAAGCAGCGAGAGGTGACCATGGATAGAAATATGATGTAAAGAAGAGGTTTCATGGGAGCAGGGACATTTACAAAGGAAACACAAGGTGGAGATGAAAAAGAGAGGGACATCAGAAGAGAAAATACAATTTAGAAATCATGTTTCAATACACCGGGCCGAAAAAATGCCACCAGAACTATTCATGAAGTAGACAAGTCACTGATGAGGTAAATTGTTTGTATTCCTCTTCACCTCATTCACTCTGAATGAAATGTGCAATCAGCGATGTGGCGTGACCAAAGAAAAAAAGAAAGAATTGAAAAACCAAAATTACTTCATGCTCCTGATACTCACAACTGATTTCTTAACATAAAAAAAATACAAATCCCAAATTTACCATAAGCGCACAAGGAAGGCAATTATCACTGAAAACACAACATAAAATCCTGTGTTCACTGACTGCCACTCCAATGACAATCATTGCAATAGAAATTGACAAACTGTGTAATTGACATAGATCCAGGGTGAAAAACAAAAAACGGCAACATGAAAAAAAAGATTGAATTAACATCTGAAATGATATAATGGAATAACGCACGCGACTGGCATGAAAGAGGTGCCAGTTATGTTAATTACGCTCTCTTAGAGAGAAGAAAGCGGGGAGAAAAGAAACATGAGGAGACATGAAGAGAGTCATCATAATAATGAGACCCTGCAGCCATTCTTCTCCTGCGCAGATTGGATATTTGGTTTTTGCATTTTTTTTTTCCAATGTGGCAAAGCGATGGAACAGTGGGATGAAAGCGGATAGACAAGCTGTTAGGTTAAGGTGAGAGGAGGAAGGGGATGTGTTGCATCAGGAAAGAAAGCCGGAGAAGGGGGAGAAGGAGAGAAACAAAGAAAGCGGACATTCTGTAATCTGTAATTCCCCTGAGGTTGAGAGGCCTTAGGATCAAAGCATCCTCTTGTGCAAATCTATTTTAGTGATCTCTTCCACTGATAATGCTGCTGTTCCACTATGGCTAAAAGCAGACACACGTTCTAACAAATACCGTAATGAATACCAAAAGATATTGGGACACATCGAAAGATAAGCACTCTAAAGGTGCATGGAAACATGGGAGGGGTATCACATTTAATTATCAGGAGGGATCAATACACACTTTCCTCTGAAGAATATTCATAACTTTAAATTATCTGCAATCATAAAAGAGGGTACATTTCTATTTATTCCACTCCTGATGGAATCTGAGGAAGAAAATTTATTTATTTTGTTTAATAGGGCTGGATTTAAAAATATCAGACCATAATAGATTAGGGATTATTTTTACCTACAGCGGAGCTAGTGCAGAGGGGTGGTGGGTAGTCAGAGGTACAATAATCCATGTAACTAAACTTTTTCTTTTGTTTTGTTTTCCCCGTCAAATTCATTGCTTCTGTACCACAGTTACCAGGATCAAGATTATGCTGGTAAAAATCCTTACACCTGTTACCAGGTAATTTTGTCAACAGGCTGGAGGACACTCATGTACGACGCATATTTCTGTCATGTAAAATGGCAAAATTTAAACTCAGAACTGTGGTATAATTTCACAATGGGAATTTAGATACATTAAACATCACCAAATATGGAATGCAACAAGGAAGATCAAGTTAGATTAAATATAAAATCCTTCATACAGATATCTGCAGGCAATAGCAAGTTATTCATTTGAAATTGAAAATAATTATAAATGTATTGGAAAATAAACCTCTCCCTGGCACAAATATTGATTTTAAATTTTGGGTTTGAAAAGAGTTTAAAAAGATGTACACTCTGTAATACGTAATGGAATTTCAAGTGTGAGGCATAACAAAAGCCTCTGATTTGCTCCCCTCCAGCAATGAACCTTTACAGGTGCAGGATGAAAAATAACCTAATATGAACAGAAATGTGATGGGAGAAATAAATAACACTGAAATGTTTGGGGCATTTAAGGAGTTAAAATATCAGCGACTAAAACTAAGAACAGCAACAAAAAATGGAGTGTGACATGAACCTGTCATTCGAGACATTTTTGGGCGCTTAGCCTCCCCATATAAATCTAGTCACTACAATGTCATACAAGGAGTACATAAATTCTAATATTTTATTCTGCACCATCAAAAGGAATTGAGTAATATATTCATCACACTGCTTGCACCATCAAATCACATGTCTTTTTTGTAAAGCTGTCTATGGCCTGTGTGTTTCACCTTAGAAATGTCTCTGAAATAAACACTGACAACCTGCTTGCTCACAAAGAACATCCCAAGCCAATGCAATGTTATGTGTAGTAACAATTCAGAGCTCGCTAACACATTGTCCAATGGATCTACCTCTGCTCCGGAAAGCCCGTGTTTTGTAACGTATTGCTTTGCTCAGTGGGTGTTTCACTCAAACACAATATTCCTGTGCAGTTGAATAAAGGGGTTTCAGAACACAAATAACCTGATTAGAGTATTACAATACGTGAAAGCTTCCAGTAAACACTCCACATGCACTCCAGTGCCAGCCTGAAGTTTCCCTCTGGCATCAAATGTAAAGAGAAATGTGGCTGTGGGTGTTTTTTTTTGTTTTTTTTTGTTTTTTTCTCCCCCACAGTAATGCACATATTGGACTTGAAAATGAAGACAGGGCACCTGATATTAATTAAATTTAGTTTCTTCCTTTCCCTTTGGCAGCCATCCACCGACTGCCACCCAAGGCAACCTTCTAGCAAGTTGCGTCTGCCTGAAAACCACCCGTTTACCACTGGTCTCTTTTTTCGAAAACCAGGCACTGAAGACAGGGAAGATGAAAAGACACTGATAATTGGGAGTACGGCCTGACATTGTTGGAACAGAGATATAGGAGAATGACAGGTATCTGAATTTAATGTCTGCAGATCAGCTACATCCATTCACAACATTTAAGCATTTATATAAATAATTTCTTCTGCTTCAGTCATGTGACTCCTATATTAAATACATATGATGAAGTACTACACTGTACTTGTCTGAGACATACATGATTCTGTGTACATGTTTATTGCACAGATGTAATGTTGTCGCTAATTCAGTCCTAATTGGGAGTGAGGAGGGGGCGGAAGACAAGTTGGAGGAAGCGCAAGGCTCGCAGACATGGGACGGCAATGGCCAAACAGACGGAGGGAAGTCATAGATTTTACAGACAGAGACAGCCGGCAGGAGGCTGCTAGAGCCATAAGGAAGGAGAAGGGGACCCAGGCAGTCGCAGATGGAAAGAGCAATGTCCAGTAAAAAAAAAAAAAAGGCCAGGGGAGATTGGGGCCTCACAGATGGAAACAGGAGAGGGATGTAGACAGAGGTAGACAGAGAAGGGAACCATTTATCTGGGGGGGATCTCTATTTCAACATCAGCTTTCATTTAATTCACAGAAATGTATTGAGCATACAGCAAGCCATTAATCTATGCCCTCTTATCTCACTATTCATGGTGAGGCTTGAGACACACTTTAAGTGAGAGATTGCATTAATGAAAAATACAGAGAGAGCAGTGAATGTAGAGAATGGATTAAGCGTAGATGAATATAGATAAACTTTCATATGAACTTTGAGTGTAATGAGGATTACTGGTATGATTTAATTTGACTATAGGATATGTAGAGATCAATATCAGCCCTCTCAGTTATCGAGGAAATAAGTTGGGAGGAGAAATTAAAAATATAAATATCTTACAGCTGCTGTCTTTCAATATTTTACTTCACAGATTATGTTTGATTCAGCAAATTTTGCATGTTAGACCTGTTTACGTCTCATTAGCACACAGTCCTCTCACTGCCAAAGGGTTAGTCTGTTTGTATCACCCCACGGGATGTGTGGGTTGTGGGTCAATAGCACATCTTACTCAAGAAAACAAGTCATCATTATGTGAAAGGAAGAAAATAAAAAGCAAGAAAAATCTCTTAATTCGCAACAGCGCTGGGGTGGTGTTGGTGATCGGGGCAAATGCTAATTCTGGCTGTGAGTGGGATTTACAAGCATTCATTCGCTGAATCACATCTGAAACGAATAGATACTTAAGCTGTCTTCTAAGGTTGGAGGCATATAAATCAAAGCATTTGCGTTAATTTCCATCCTACTGATGACCTTTAACTATCTAAAGAGATTTTTATGAAAATATATTTTTGATTATGACGTATAAGGGCATTGGTCTTGGGCCCTCCAATCAGCTCTTTGCCGTTTTGTGGAAAGCGGGGGGTTGGTACCAGCAACTGCATAGTTTTAAGTGTGTAAACAGCTGAGCTGGGATAGGAAAACACATGTCCAAGACCAAACAAAACCCCCAAAACACTACATGGACACGAGGCTACATTTGCTTACACAATGAATGTCAATAATGAGCTCAGGGGTGTATTACTCTGGAGATATATAATTATAGTCTGCAGCAGGCGCTGAGAAAGTGTAGGAGCTCCTGTCAGAAGCTTCTACGATGTGATTGTTGCCTGCCAGGTTACTCAGTGACATTAACGCATATGTTTGCAAATATCCTAGCTTAAAAATACTCTTACACCTAGATATGTAAATGTACACAAGTAAACAGACAGACAGCCCATGTGCACATGACACCCCTAGGCAGCTGATCCTTGTGAAGCACCTTTTCTTCCCTTGGCAGGAAGCAAAACAACAACCAAAACTGTGACTGGCAATGACAGGCCCTGCCGCCAGCCCCATTTCTATTCATGACCTCATCAGGCAGGGACAAAACCGTGAGCACGCATATGGAGATGGAGGTCAACAATGCAAAAATAATTTACTTGCTTATTGCCAATCAACCCTTTCTGTCTTTCTTTCCTTCTTTTTTTTTCTCATTACATCTCTAGATGTTTCTGAAATCCCATGTCGGAGTGATCTGACTAATTGTGCCGCCTGACACACAGTCAGAGAATGAGGGAGGATATGAGGGAAAACAAATCCTGATCAGCCGTGAGATACGTGTTAGACTTCACTATATGAGCTTCAGCTTCCACATCAGACTACATCTGTGCTCATTCACCTTTCTCTCCATCTCTCTCTCTCGCTCCCTCTCTCTCTCTATCTATGAGACCCTATCTCTTTTTCCCCAAATAAAAACACCCCTCGCTCCCTAGGTGCAGGGTGTCTTCATGCCATACTCTGGTTTTTAGTCTTGTCCTGAACCATTTCCTGAGAGAATACAGACACAAACCGTCAATATTTGGACAGTAGCTGAGGACAGCAGGGGAGCACCAAATATTTCTTACATGAACTGGCTAGTGAGGCCGTGATGAGTAAACCAGAGACCACCAAGGGCCAAGAAAAAAGGTGATGGCTGCAACCACATCCGAAAAATGACAGACAGAGAAATTGTTCTCTAAGTCTCTCGGAGGCAAGCTACCATTTTCAGTGTTCGCTACATGGCAACTGGGCTTCAGAGGAGAGCCAAGATGGCCGGTTGCCCTGACTGGCTTGTTTGATTAATATCTGCCCTTGTTGCCTGAGAGGCTCTGGATGACCACTGTGAATTAATCATGGGTTTGTTTACTTTTCATCACTTGGTCTCGAATGCAACCAGTGTGATGCTTTATTTTCTTTGACATTCCACAAATTAGGCAGCTGGCCATCATGTACCGCCTGCCAGTTACAGAATGCTCACTTTATTTTTTATTCGAGTCATTATCTGTTTCTGTTTATTTAGATTTAGATATATAGTATATTATTGTATAATATCTAGATTAGGTGCTTTTTGAGTTTGACTATAAACCTAGCTCTTCAGATTTTTTATGTTTTAAGAATGGTTTTTGGTCTCTTCAATTCCCTGGTGTCTCTCTTAGATTGTTATCTTTAAACATGTCACACCTGAGTTCCTGGAAATATCTATCAGCATATCTTTTACTTTTTACTTTTTTGGAAGGGTTATTTTACAACTACCTTGGCAAAACCTGCATATTTGTTCGCCCCAAAAAAACAAAACATTGTGAGTATTTATCTAAGATTTCACCTGCCGTTGTCATTTTTTTCTGCTCTGCAACGTATTACCACCTTGACAAAATAAAAAAACAGAAAATAAATAACCATTTGTGTTGCCCTTGGATATGGGAGTTGGAATATTAAGCATATTTTGGCACATTTCAGTGGCAAAGCTCTCCCTCGAGCAACTCACATGTAATGCAAAAATCTCTTGCGTTTCACGTTAGAGGCGATCTAAAGTGCAATATCTATGACGCGTGCATGACTGTTGTCTCAAGGACGCTGAGAGCGCACACACAATCATACAGAAGCGTTTCTTAGACTCAAACATAATAATGATGATGGAATGAGTAATTGGGGACCAAGGATTGGCTCACAGATGATAGTTTGCTGCGAAAATGTTATCCGGTTGGACTTAAAACAGCTGCAGTCTGTGGACAAAATTTGTAACATAGAATATGGTGATGGAATCTGACATTGCCTGTGTGGTTTGTGATAACCTCCCTGCTCTCAAAGCTTCTCAATATTCTAAATAAATCTATGATGAAGTTCGTGAATTCTATCTCCTGTTTTTTCCACATTGACAAAACACTAAAAGATTCTTCACATTATCAAGAGTCATAAAACCTGCATTGCGGACACACATACCATTTCAATGGCTCAGAGCAGCTTATCTGTGCTTTCCCAGAACTCTTTCATTAATTAAAGAAAGGAGTTCTGATCACCACATTCAAGCACTTGTGAATCCATTACAAATTCACATTTATTCGACAGCTTTCACTTATCACTGACCTCTGTCCCCTAAGAACTAAAATGATCCTGCAGGTTAACTGCAGTGTTTAAATAGTCTGTATTTGTGAATTAGACAATGACTTGTCATCTACCTATGTGACTGTCAGGTGACCAGTTCAGCTTCAACCCTGCCTCTCACCCGTTTTCTGCTACGGTTGACCCCAATATTTTCATTATGAATGTTTATCAGTGGAGAGGGTTGCAAGGGGTGTCTTATAGTTGGTTGCTAGCTCATTTAATTACCCGTTATTCAAGGCAGCCATCGTTCTTACGATCACAATATCACGATAGTGATAATTCTCTGTCTCCAATCCATCACACAGCATAAGTTTCAAGCTTTCACCGAGACTTCATCAATCTATCTATAGAGACTTCATTTATATATTTATCTATTTATTTATTTATCTATGTTTTTTAGCAGCTTGTGTTATTTAACTAATTCCTATAAACACAGTGGAAATAATTCAGAAAACAGTGACATGAATAAATACTTGAAAAAGTAGGGTGTGGAAGTAAAAATGAATAAACAAATAAATAAATAAATAGGCGTGGTAGTCAATCAATAGTGCTTTGGCTCCTGACACAGCAGTGCTTCATTCCAGACACACTGCTTTCAGAAAATCTATTTGCCCACTTTTTAAAGGTGTCTGGTGATATCCCTGCCTCACAGGCGGTGTCCTTTTGATTTAAAACAACGTCAGGAGACTTATTTTCTAAAGTGTCAGACGAGCGGCCGAGCGGGAAGCTACGGCAGGTGTAGTTGATGATATGCCAACCCAAGATGGTTTTCCCTTGATTTGAAATATTCTGAGGTGTCCCGAAAGAAAGAGTGTGTTGCGTGGCCCCGTGAGTACACCTTGCCTCCAACCCTCCTTTGATAATTGTTATGCAAAGGCTCTAAAATGAATTACTGATCAGCCAAGTGTTGCAGAGAGCTAAAGTGTGAGGAAGACAGAATGAAAGATGAGACCCTGCCACAAACCCTGGAAGAAAATATGTGCATGTCAGATATATACACATATAGAGAACGCAAGTGGATATGGGCGCATACTAAATATATTTTAGTGAAAGCATTCCCCTCAGCATAGGTAGATTTACTTGCAGACTCACATAAAAAAAAAGAAAAAAGAAATAGGCCTCTAAACATAGGCTTGGCTCAGACTCATTCACCCAAATAACATAGTTCCGGCCCAGAACGTGTTTATATCAGTGCTCCCAGCAACAACAAAACCAAACAGCCAGCATGAGATAAGCAGCGGTGTTCTGATCCCAAAATTTTCACGGTAAAGGAGTCACATGTGTTGAGTCCATACAGAGACATGAAAGACCAATGCTCATGTAGAAGCAATATACTGATGGTGGACAGCCAAGTATTACCTTCCACTTTCTCCTGTTAAACAGAATCTCATTTAAGCAGCTCCCAACACCAGGAGTCCCTTTCAGTGCAGACACAATCACCTGCTTAGTTTCGTCCAACACAAACCCAAACTCAAGATCACGTAGGATCACGTAGATATCACACACAGGCCCGAATTTAAAATTAAATAATATCCTTTACTTACATCCACGCTTAAAGACAGACATGATTTTTTTTGTGGTTGTTGTTTACACTCGTCTATGAAACTCAAGCTTTTCTCTTCCAAAATACTGATCTGGTGATATTACCTCCCATTGGGTTGTCAGCTGTTCCATTCTAAATCCAACATGAGGAACAAATGGTGGTTCCTTATATGCAACACAGACCACAGACACCGACTCGCACGCTCGGAGGCTTGTGCCAAGTTATCACGCTAACAGCCAAGTAAAAAAGACAACACTTATTTTCGCTTATTAACTGTAGGTTGTTCTGAAAAACTACCATTAAAAAGCCAAGATACACATTACATCAAGTCAGTTTCCCATCCAATGTCCCTCCTTGACCCCTCCTTCAACTTGGAAGGGTGTATACAGTAAGTTCTATCCCCTTTCCTGCATGTTCCTGCCTCTGGTCCATTGATTAGAGCTGCAGAAGTAGGAAAATAAAATAGAATAGAAGTTCCATATTTTCGTCTCACACATTTTGAACTTCCCCACCTGTTTCATCAGCAAGAGCACTGAGTAGCATTGCCAGAACTGCGCAGTGGATCTGAAATTTTGGCTGGCTAAATTAATTATGTCCAACACCGTGGAGCCTGATGAGTAGCATTCACTATCCTACAGCAGCTATCTAATCTACTCTATTTGTATTCCCAGCACCGATATGATATTTGGCAGGCTCCGGTCTAGACAGGGGTCTTTTGCGAGCCATGCGGAGCGATCCCTCAGAAGGAAAAGGGCAATTCAATATGAAACGAGATTTTGTATTGCTCCGCTTTGTCCGACTCCACTTTGATCAATAAACAGGTAGTAACCTAATGGAATTTTAGAAAGAACAGCGGGAGGCTTATGGCAGGACTTTAATATGTATTTTTAAGGATAAAAAAATACATATCTGGGACGCTGTGAATGGTAGGGGAAAAATCAACCGCAAGATGAAGGAAAATGTTCTCGGGCTTTCAATTTCAACAGAAACTACAAAGAAATAAAGTATGTAAATGTGTTTGATCAGCCGAATCACTAAGTAACAAAAGCAGCACAATGCAATATGAGGTGATTCATAGAGCTGATTTAAATGCGCCTCTTTATATCAGTTTAGCTTCTGCGCCTTTCCCTTCCACTTGACTGCACCTATTGATTGGTGCTTTGAAAGCGCTGGAGGCCTCACAGTCCCTGACAGTGAGTCGCTGTCCTTTCAGCACTGCTCCCTGAAACATTAGTGGGTATAAAAAGAAAGTAAAGGGGAAAGCAAGCAAGAGACTGAGAGTAAAGAAAGAGATCTCCAAAAATATTCCTCCCTCTCACCCGAGTGTGAAATACAATCAACACCTCGGGTGCTGTTCATGCGCAACAGCTAGTAACCCCAAGCTTTTGCACATTCTCAAATTAAGGAAATTAAAAGTTACTGGTCCGCACCAACAGTTCGACAGTATCCCATTCACAATCACAAACAAGTACCACTGGAATGCACAGGGGAAGGAAGGTATTATTTGAGTCCTGAAATGACAATGTAATTACATGATGATGATGATGTGTGTGTGTGTGTGTGTGTGTGTGTGTGTGTGTGTGTGTGTGTGTGTGTGTGTGTGTGTGTGTGTTTGGGAGGGGAGGACTCACCAGCCGAATGACCCCGATTGGTGGCATCGTGATCACTGTCTCCTTGTTCGCTGTCACCATGACCACTATCTTTGGAGCTGACAATGTCTGCCTCTTGGAACGCTGAACTGGAAGAGGCCGAGTGGAGAGAGGAGAAATGCAGATGGTTGTGTCAGCGCGCGCGCGAGTGAGAGAGAGAGAGAGAGAGAGAGAGAAGCGAAGGAGATGTGATGGTTAAGCGTAATGAAGGGGGCAGAGGCAAGGGTCAAGAAACAATATTGGGAGGGGGATTGGTTGAAGGGCAGAGAAGGCATGAGTGGCAGAGAAAGGGAGAGGGAGAATCAGTTGGCACTGCCACATAACCACATTAATACAGTCACGGTACCATCAAGGGTCTAAATTGGATGTTACACTTGGCATGTAATGAAATCCAGAATTAGAGCTTTAATAGGCGCTGCACTGTCAGTTATGGGTCTGATGCCAAATTGAAGAGCAGCGTTACGGATACACTGGTGACCATGTAGCCACTCAAAGCCACAACTAATGATCCAGAATATTCAGGATGGATACTTAAGTGTATAATATTC
This sequence comes from Fistularia tabacaria, assembly GCA_901007705.1. Classification (NCBI taxonomy): domain Eukaryota; kingdom Metazoa; phylum Chordata; class Actinopteri; order Syngnathiformes; family Fistulariidae; genus Fistularia; species Fistularia tabacaria. Next base: position 43,197 of record CAAKHD010013772.1, on the reverse strand, counting down.
AATTTTGTATTTTGTATTGCAGGTCTCCTCTTTGGCTTTTTATATCACACAGGGTCTCTAGTGGTGGCTGGTTTTGTGACTCTGCAAGTTGATAATCACATTATTTGCATGTGTGTGTTTGCCTGTGAAGTAACGTGTGTTTTTAACTACCTGTTGACGCGTCTCGGTCTGTCCACCAGGTAGCTGAGTTCTGCTCGTTGATGTTTTGTCTGGCAAAAAATAAACACAGGTTCGATTGCAGTTAGTGAGAAAAGGATGCATTGAGAACCACAGAGACTGAGGTCATTGTTTGGCTTATAGAAAGAAATGGCGCATTCTGGTTGTAAAGGCGTAAGAGCATCGGAGGTTCGGTTTTGTTGTTGCGTTGTGAGGCCAGCTATCGATGTCGCGCGCACTCCTTTGGTGAGCGAGTGGCGAGAGGAGTCAGGAACTGGGCGGGAAGGTTAGGGAGACGAGCGAATGTGTAAATGAATGAGCCGGCCGATGGTGGGACTGAACAACCTTTGTTCACGTTGCTGCCATTCTCGGCCGTGCACAGAATATCCAAACGGGCGGCAGAGGCAAAGATGGGACTGGCTGTCTGGAACAACTCAAGCATCAGGGCAATTAAAGTACAAAAAGGGTGGGAAACTCACTCTTGACCTCCCTGCATCCTTTGACATTTGCACCCATAAGACTCTGACCTGTAGATGTGCCCGGTGTTTTTTTCTGTCTGAGTCATTTGAACATGTTTTGCAGGATCTTTACGATGAATTACATTTCCCTTTAGATACAGTTTGACAGATCAAATTGATTCACCAGTTACTCTAGACAATTTATACATTTAATTTCAGATTACATATATGTGGTGATGTAGATCTCGTGGAGAACTGTAAAATATGAAAGCATCACCAAATCTAGAATATGTTATCAAAATATCGCGGGGAGGGAGAAAAGGGGGCTTCGTGAGTAATCTGTGTTACACTCCAAACAGCTCATTGCGCACGTCATGATGGTAGATCCGACAGCAGTCTGATGTGAGTAGAACTAAAAGGCCACGCGAGATTTGAACAATTGACAGGTCCAATCACCATTACGCGCCACAAATGATTAAAAGGCCACAGAGCCGAACGGGCCCCATCAATACCATTTCCATTCCGCACGAGAGTTTCGCAGCGCATGACCTGCATGGAGATCACACTTTGACGGATCCCAGGCGCAGCTGTTGATTTGTGTGCAGAAAGAGAAAGGGTAGAGGCAGTTGAACCCCTTGATATTATCATTTAGGTGGGGTTTTTTTTACACCGGCTTACCTCGCTGGAAAGAATACTGCCGTTTGATATGATGTCCGGTTGTTGGTCGCTGTATCCGGTGACTATGGCACCGCAGGGGTTGGTGTGATCCGCGTCGGCGCTGCGGGAGGGACTGCACGGTTTCAGGAACATCAGATCCGTTTTGGCGGACTCCGGCGTTAGGCAAACCTGGTAGCAGTAGGAATTTTGGTTCTGGTGGTGGTGCGAGCCGAAACCTCCACCCACGCCGCCCACGCCGGACTCTTCCACGGGCACCTGCCCCACGGGCCCGACCCCCGACGTTACGTTGGTGCTCTGAACTAACATGATGTCGGACTTGCTCAGCTTCTTCTGCTTCCGGCCGCGGCCCTGCCGGCTGCAGCAAGAGCCGCAGCACAGGCAGCAGTCGCCGGCCAGGAGGCAGGTGTACAGGTTGAGCTTCTTGTCTTTTTGACAGCGCACGGCCAGCACGATCATGGCCAGGAGGAAGATGAAGGACACGGAGCCCAGGGCGATGATGAGGATCAGGGTGAGGTCAAGGGAGGTCTCCTTTGCCTTGGAGGCCGAGCCGCGGTCCCCGCTGCGGCCCTCGACCACGCTGTCCACCAGGATCACGCTCACGCTCGCTGAGGACGAGAGCGGGGGCTGCCCGTGGTCCCTCACCTCGATCAGAAGGTCGAAGTAGCCCTGGGAGTCCCGCTTGGGGGAGACCCGCCGGGCCGTCCGCAGCTCCCCCGTCCTCCAGTCCATACGGAACATCCCCATCTCGTTGCCGCGCAGGATGCTGTAGGACAGTCGCGCGTTCTCGCCGTCGTCCGCGTCCATTGCCACGATGCGCGTCACCAGGTAGCCCGGCTCCGCAGAGCGCGGCAGGTGCTCTTTGGCCGTGCCGTTCTTGCCGATGGGGGCGATGACCGTGGGCGCATTGTCGTTCTGGTCCACGATGATCACGTTCACGGTGGCGTTGGAGAAGAGCTCGGAGGCGCCCGAGTCTTTCGCCTGGACCATAAAGCTAAACTCCTTCAGCTGCTCGTAATCGAAAGAGCGCAGCGCGTAAAGGTAACCCGTGTCCTGGTTGATGGACACGTACGTTTCCACGGACATGCCCTGGATGTCACACTCCAATATGGAGTAGGTAATAAGAGCGTTCTGCTCTATGTCGGGGTCCAGAGCGCTCACGGCGTGGATAAACGCGCCGGGCACGTTGTTCTCGGTCACGTACACGTCGTAAACCGCCTGGGTGAAGCGGGGCGCGTTGTCGTTTTCGTCCGAAACGTGCACTTTGATGGACTTGCTGGTGGCGAGCGAAGGCTGCCCCTTGTCTTTGGCCACCACGGTGATGGTGTAAGAGTCCGTACTTTCCCTGTCCAGCGGACCGTCGGTCACGATGGTGTAGTAGTTCTTGTAGGACGACTTGAGCTTGAAGGGAACATCTCCCAGGATCTCGCAGCTCATCTGGCCATTCTCGCCGGAGTCGCGGTCCGAGACGCTAAAGAGCGCGATCACGGTGCCCGGTGCGTCCTGCTCGCTCACCGACTCGGTCACGGTGCTGAAGCCGATCTCCGGCGTGTTGTCGTTCACGTCCGTCATTTTAACGAGCACTTTGCAGTGCGCGGGCACCGCGTTGGCCCCCAGGTCTTTCGCCTGAACGTAGATCTGATGCGTGGCGAACTCTTCGTAATCCACCTCGCCGGCCACCTCGATCCGGCCCGTCCTGGCGTCGATGTTGAACAGCTCCGGTATCCGCTGGGAGTTGTGACTGCTGAAAGAGTAAACGATCTCTCCGTTCTGACCCTCGTCCACGTCCGTGGCGTTGAGCTGGATGACCTGGGTGCCCACCGGCGAGTTTTCCCGCAGGTAAACCGTGTACACGGACTGATCGAACGTGGGCGCGTTGTCGTTGGAGTCCAGAACTTTCACGACCAGGAGAGCCGTCCCAGTCCGCTGCGGGACGCCGCCGTCCACCGCCGTGAGCACGTAGCGGTGCACCGCCTGCTGCTCCCGGTCCAGCGGCTTCTCCAGCACCAGCTCGGCGAACTTGTTCCCGTCGCTCTGAGTCTGCACGTCAAGGTAGAAATTGTTGTTGTTCGTGATGGCGTAAGTGCTGAGGGCGTTCGTGCCCACGTCTGGATCGAAGGCGTTCTCGACCGGGAAGCGCGTCCCCGGGATGGCGCTCTCGGATATCTCCACTGAAATTTCGGTCTCGGGAAAGCTGGGCGGATTGTCGTTGATATCCATCACTTCGATCTCGGCGCGGAAGAGCTCCAGCGGGTTCTCCAAAAACACCTCCAGGTGCAGCTGGCAAGGGATGGTCTGTTGACAGATCTCTTCCCGGTCGATTTTCTCTTTCACCACCAGCGCGCCGTTTTCCAAGTTCACCTCCAGGTAAGGTGTCCGTGAACTAGGCACCGTCTGGAAGCGGCGGGCGGAAAGTTTGGTGATGTCCAGCCCCAAATCCTCTGCGATATTCCCAACCACGGAGCCGGGCTCCTGCTCCTCCGGCACCGAATACTGGAGCTGAGAGACGGCTCCATCCAGGATGGCGAGCAGGATCACAAACCGAATCATCTCCTCGCCCCCCTTTCTTAAAGTGCACTTTGAGACAGAATTAGAAAACAAAAAAAAGTGCTATTCCCTTCTTTTACAAGAAACGAGCATCTCCAAAGTCCGTAAAAATGCAGTGGAATTAACAGCGACGAGGCTGTCCGGTTCGGAAATCCCTCTCCTCTGACTTGGGTCAGTGGAACATTGTGTCGTTTGTGCTGCGAGACTCACAGCCATTTGAATCGAGCTTTTCTTGCTTTTTTTTTTTCCCTTTTCTCTTCGTCTTCTAAATCAATTCTGCGCTTCTCTGACTTTTGGCGTCAGCGCAAAACATTGCAATCAGGACGCGGCGGAGCGCACTCACATCCCACCCACCCCCCTTGCAAAAACAAAACAAAACAACAAAAAACACAAACGAACAAAAAAAAAAACTGTGCAAAGAACAGACAGTCTCTTCTTCAAATCAAATCCAAAACAACAAAACAGATAAATTCCGTGAAGGTGATGGGGGTTGGGAAGTGGGGAGATGCAGGAATGCAACTTCTGCACGGAGAGTGGCGAAGAGCAGGATTCTCTCTCTCTCTCTCTCTTTCTCTCTTTCTCTGCGAGCATGTAATCACTACGCCTAAGCGCTCAAAGCGGATGATGTTCTCAGCTCGGCTTCTGTAAGGCGAGTGTGTGCAGCGGGGTTGGTTTTGCGCATAGCTCCTTCCCCCGGCAGCCAATGGTGTGCTCAAACACCGGGTGTAATGGCACCTGATTGGGGCTCCGCGACGCCAGCCAGAGCTCAAGTCGGGCCCCCCTCTTAACAAAACCAGTTAAAGTGCCTCCGCTGCTGCGCTTCACTCCTCTTCGCCCCATCTCTCTTCTCCTCCGGGGCCCCCTTTCCTCGGCTGAGCGAGGGAAATTAAATGTTTTACATATCCCAGCGAATAAAAAAATAAAAAGATAAAATGAATCGAATAATAGGGGGAGACAGTCGGAATCCACTTCGGTTCGAGTAATATAACAAACACAACCCTTCATTTTATTTGAACCACTTAATGTGGATGATAACATCGGATTTTTGGCACTGATGCGGTTATGTCTGCGCACCCCCCCCCACACACACACACACTCACAAACACACACACACTCTCCCCAAGAGCACCATGTGACCGAGACGTTTGCGTAGAAAAAGTCCGTGACGCAATATCCCACTGCGCTTCGCCAGACCTCCCCCAATCCACATTGCCCCCTCCTCTCCCCCCCGATGATCCACGCAGTCTCCAAAAAGCACGGCGGGTTTTCGAAAGGAAAGAAAATGCTTTTATTGAAACGCATGTTCTTTTCTTTCTTCTTTCTTTTCTTTTTTTGGTAGGGGGTGCTTCTATCAGGCTTTCGGAACGGGATAACATGACTTGCTCTCGTTCACTGCAGCGAAGCTTCGTGCGTCGGATCCCGTCGTGTTGCAAATAGCGTGGAGCCCATTAGTTCCCCTGTCTTCACATTTTTATCATTAACCACCTACCCACTTCCAACCCCCCCCAGCACGTTGGCCTTAAACGTAACGCAGGCGCGTCGTGCGTAACTTCCAACTCGTAAAGCATAAATTAAAATTGCAAAGCGGTGGTTGAGAGGGAGATGGGGGCGGGGGGGTATCTCAATACTTACACCCGCTTAGAGATGATGTTTTTGATGATGACAACAAAAAAAAGAGTGTAATTGAAATTAATGAGCGTAAGTCCCTAAATCCAAACGTAATGGACGGCGCGCACCACTATCGGCGCACCACTAATGCAAAGCGACGCGGCCCATTGTGGAGCGGATTAAACAGCGAGGGATACGCGACTCTGCATCCAGCCATACAAGTCAGAGGGGGAAACAAAGGAACAGACGTTAGATGAATTTCCACCCGTGTCTGAGTCGGAGCCTTGTGACTGAATCGAGCTGACACTGGAGTCAGATCTCGCAAAAAGGAGCGCACAGCGGCACCTCCATCGACCCCCCCCGTCCCCTTCCCTCCCATCCCCCCTATCAATCGAGCTCCTGCGCGTTGCAGAGACCAACGTCGCCCCCTTGCGTCTGCTCCCTCCCTATTTCACATTTTATCGAGATAGGACTTTTGATTGTCTTTGTCCTTTTCTTTTTTTAATGCGCACATACATTTCCAAGCATCCATGACGAAACCACACGCGTACACACTGCCTCCAAGCAAGTAATAAAGTTGCACTTAAAGCATATTTTTTCTGATCTTTTTGAGATCTTCTGCTGTTACTTCACGGGGTGGCTTTGCTGTGCTGTCATTCTAATATTTCCTTGTTTTTTTTCCAGTAAAAAAATAAATAAAGAAATACTTGAGCATTTGGTGGAGGACACGTTATGCGCAGCAGTTTAGACCTAGCTAAATATATGCTCCTACCTGTGGGTCTACATTTACTTTTTAAAAAGAAGTTCAGCTCAAAAAGTAATTGAGCCAGGACTTTGAAGAAGGCATCAGCTTAAAACATTGCTTGTTATTTTCAATGCCTTAGCAACTATCACTTTTGCAGCAAACATCGACAACTTCAAAAGGCTACTTTGAACTTTCGGTATGAAGCAAATTACTTCTTGTTGCAGTTTGTAGCAGGGCAGTGATGGTTTTTAGAACTCTATATTAGAAACGTTGGATGCTTTTCTTTATTGTAGATGCTCCGTGTTTTCCATCACGTTTCCATCTGATACATTATAGGGGAGGGATGGTGAAAGCTGCTCGGGGTCAGCAAAGCCTTTTCATAAACAGGCATCTTTAATGGCATTCAGATGAGCCATATTTAGAAAAAAAAGACTTCTCAGACACTGCTGGCGCAAATGATTGCTTCATGACACATGACTGCGATGGCTGTCGATTCTAGTTCCCCTCACCATGGCCTTTTGTAACTGTTTCCCTTGTCTTGTCGTCTGATTATTTTGTTTGCGAGTTTGTGATGTTGGTTTAATCTTTTGCTCATGGAACTCACTTAAAGTTGGATTTGTACTTTCTGGACTGCGAGACAAGGTGGGAGAGGTCAGACAGGAAGAGAACAAATGTGTTTTATTTTTCCTCCTGCAATTATTTCATAATGACATTAAGACATAGTTTGCTGGAGTTTGCAATGATTTAAGTAAAGATTGGTCGTTTATACAGTGTTCATCCAGGAGGAAGCCCCCGCAGGAAGATCCAGGACACGCTGGAGGGAATATGTCTCTCGGCTGGTCTGGAAATGCCTGGGGATTCCCATGTTAGAGCTGGACGAAATGGCAGGGGGGGGGTCTCTCTCTACATATATACACATACACAAACACACACACACACACACACACACGCGCGCGCTCTCTCTCTCTCTCTCTCTCTCTCTCTCTCTCTCTCTCTCTCTCACACACACACACACACACACACACACACACACACACACACACACACACACACACACACACACACACACACACACACACACCAACGCA
>CAAKHD010013772.1:365-29669 GCA_901007705.1 Fistularia tabacaria | reverse complement strand
TTTTTATTTTTTTTCTCCCCGTTGTCCCGCCCCCCCCCCCCCCCCCCCCGCTCATCTTATGCATGCCCCATCAAATGCACTTCTGCGCTGCTGCATGAACACGAACTCAAACTCATACACGAAGAAGCATGTGCTACAGGATTGCGTCACACAGGTTTCTCTGATGAGTGATGCTCTTCCGTTGTGTGTTCTTGAAACCAGAAACAGTTTGCTCTGACTTTGATGTTAAAATATCACATGCTTTGGTAAGTTTTTTATTTTCTACAGTGCTGTTTACACAGAGCTTCCCTCCCCCCATTTTTCAATGTATGTGGTAAAAATGTTGTTAGGCCTTTGGCAGACGACGGTGGCTTCCACACAAATCGAACATCCTTCAGTTTTCTTTTTTATGGGGCCTGAATGGACCCCTACCCACACCCACAACTTCAAAGTTTTCATTGTTTGAACCTCCCCATCTGCTCCACCCTCAGAGAAGAGAAATCGTGAAGTGAACTTTGCCACAGCTGTACCCAGGCAGTGTCTTCACTGTGTTTCGTAGACACCAAGCACCACAGAGACATGATGTGCTCCCAGGGCACTGTTAAAACACAGCCTGTCCGCGCAGGCTACGAAATACCACTAAAGAAGCCGGTATTCTTGTAAAAACAAGAGAGATGACACCACTCAGGTTTTATTCCTGAAATCTAGATTCAAAATAATAATGATGCACCTTATCATACTCTTACTATGTAGTCTCTCATTTAGAGGAAATTGATTGATCAATGGGAGATTCACTCAGGTTTTACTTGGGGAAGCTCAGTTGGTAGAGCAGGCATTCCTCTAATCAGATGGTTGGCAGTTCAATTCCCAGCTCTGCATGTTGAAGTGTCCTTGGCCAAGACCCTTCCCAAGTTCCTCCTGATGGCCTTGTTAGCGGCATTCATGGCATCGTTGCGTGTGAATGGGTGAATGTTATCTGATGTAAATCCCTTTGACACAGCATGATCTGGTATCTTTTTCTAAATTGAGACTGTTTACTCATGCTGCTTTAACCCATTATTTTGGCCACAGTAATCACTGACAGTTCCTTAAGGTTAACCAAAGGTCAGGTCCAGCTCCCAGCAAATAAATGCTGCTTGGTGGGGTTGATATCTACCCTGGTGTCTGTAACCTGATTTTTTTTTTTTCGATCCAGGTTTTCGAGTTTTCTGTTTGTTAAGAATTTATTGTGTGATAACTTGAAATATTTCTTTTAATTTATTGAATAAATGTCTTTGTATATTGTGGGCTGAATTATGTGTTTTATTTCTTGTTGACAATGACAAGTGTCACTGTCCCTGTCAATTTTCCCTCTCTATAAATTAAATGTTTCTTCCATATTTTTGATTTTTCTTTACTAATTTCTAAACTACACAGTTGATTGTCTGATAACTTTGTCCATCAGAGTTTTAGTGACAGTATATTGTACTTAGTTTGTTTACTGATTTAGAAAATATGTTCTTTTTAATCATTTTCTTTTTTTTGCAGCATTTGTTGAGCCCCTTGCTGCTGATTAGTGGGTCTAATGTCAACATTAGGTCAGTTGATGTTCAGATGTTTGCCTGATTCAAGTGTTTGGTCTCATAGATTTAATCTCTCTGTATTTTCATAAGCATTTTAGTGTTGTCTTGTCTCTTCAGGTGTTTGCACTCCCTTTTCATATTGGCTGTTTTCATTTTTTGCTGCCTTCTTCTTGACCCTTCACTGCTGTGAGTCTGGATGTGAGTAACATATTTTTCCTTCCATGAAACCAATTCTCCGTCACTTAATTTCACATTGAAATTGACCCTGCCCCTCCCTGTTTTTGTGTCTCAACGGTTTGATTAATGGATTTTATTAGTGTTTTGCTTTTGTTAATAAGAGATCATTGATGGATGAAACCCCGTCTCCTACCGCATATGATTACAACCTACATGCCTTTTGGGTTTTGTGGTCTGGTCTGAGGTATACATATATTTTTTATCTCCACATTTTCTTTGGAATTCCCGGAGTGAACGAGATGACAGCCTTTTTTTTTTTTTCAATGGTTGTATCCAATCACTTCCTGCACACTCTCTTTGTCCCCATCCACTGTTTACGTACCTTCCTTTTAAAAACCGATTCTACCCAATTCAGCCTGAAAACAGTGTTGACAAGCGTACCAAACCAAACATTGACATAAAAAGCATTAAAGGCTCCATGGGGAGCTCTCTATGGCTTTGGTATTACAAGCAATACTTTGCACATTAGGCAGCAATATGATTAACTGTCACTACAACTACATTGATTAGTGAAGCTTCAAATTTATATCATGAAAGCACTATTCAGTATCAGACAACCAGCTGATGTCAAACCAGACAGCAATAAAAAAAGGCTGAATGATATGATTGTGGTGAATATGACAATGGTAACAATAATTTGCAACACTAGTTAAAGAGCATAACATTGTGTTTTTGTTAACAATGATTATCATGACAACTAAGAAGATGGAAGGGGATACAGAAGACAAACAGTCAGCAAGTATTATGCAATTGCACAATTGGCATTACATAATCGTGGACATATCAGCATGCAGCCACCATGATCACCTGGAGAATTCTACACAAATTCAATTGACTGTTGTGTCCAAACTGCACTCACTATTTTGAGTAAAAAAGCAAAAGCGAGAAACGGAGAAGGAGAACAAGCAAACTCTTTTCAACTCTATGCTGTTAATACCTTCACTCCAAAAACAGCTTAATAAGTAATCTGTATCTATCTCGGTTTGGCCCTTGGCTCAGATCTGCTCCACTTGGGGTCTGTTTGGCTATGCAGTGATTGCCTCCTTCCATGCCCTCCTCAATTGCTGCTGCAGAGCTTCGCTTCTTTGGCGTACACAAAACTGCATTTCTGAGTCTCCCCAGACAGTAGGGCAATCTATGTGCTCATATTCGTCTTAGCAGGAACTGATTTGTTCTCTGTCTAATGTACTGGCCTTTCCCCTGAGGTTAGGTGAGGCCCCCATCATATTCCTCCCACTCTCCCTCTGTTTCTCTCTTCCTTGCTGTCAGAGAAAATGAAATATCTAATCCAGTGAAGACACAGACTCTTCAACAAATATAATGTTCCAGGTTTATACAGGTTCCACATGAGTGTGACGCAACTGCAAGCTAAGAGAGACACATGCATGTTGCTTGGGAATAGTTGGAGGTGACGGGGGAGGCCGTGGCTCATTGCGAGGATAAGCGGATGCCTGGGAGATTCAAAAAGTGAATCAGTATCAATCAAATTCCTTTTAAAAATGGATGAATCATCTCAGTGTCTCAAGGGAGTTTCTTCCCTCCCCATGTTTATGATCAATATATGTTTTTACATTTTTTTCCATTCAACTCTACTCATCCTTCCCACCTAGATATCATTCAATCCTGGAATTGTTTTATGTGGTGGGCATAATAAGTTGTGATTGATCTCCATGTGCAATGAGGCCCGTGTCTTTAGGCTTCCCATATAATATCTGCTAAGCACTCCTTTTTAGCTTGCAGTCTCAGAGACAGTGCAATAAATACTATCTAATGCATTTTCCACTGTTACACCTGAAGGAGCAATGATCTAATGGATGGGCAAAATAAACAGAGATGAAATTTAGCAGTTGGTTTGTGTGGGTGTTTTTTTGTTTGTTTGTTTTTTTTTTTAATTCAAATCATCAACCAAAATATAATACATTTTCAGTTTTAAATGTTGAATGCTACCCTGAATGTTTTCTCCATCCCTTGGGCTCCTCTGAATGTCTGAGCACTTTTTTGTTTATTCAAACATTGTTGCATTCAAAGTTCATGACATTGGATTGGTTCTGCAAAAGCATACTGTATGTAATTCTGTATAACTCCAAACCTCATAATCACCAAACTACAGCTTGCCTCTTCACTGTATTAAATCCTCAAAACTCCTGGCAGTCAATTAGGGGACGTTATGAGTGTCAACCAAGTGAGGAAAGTTTACTTGCTGATATTATGGCTAATTAGCTCAACTCAGCTCCCCCATGACAGAGAGGGAGACACTGAGGTATTGTTGTGGTTTCACTGACATTCCAGGCGGAGTCTCTGAAGTCTTTGCTTCATAATCCTCTCTTCTACATTTGTTTAACTTAAAAAGTGGATATTGTTTGTGCAGTTGAGACCTGGGTGTGTTTTCTAGACAGTCATGCTGTGATGATTGGAGTGCTGTTGGTTTTTAGATTTTCAAATTCATTTATTCCAGGATTTGTAAATATAGAGGACATAAATTTAAACATTGTTTGCTGTAGCTGTCAAAGACCTGCTGAAAGCAGTGTCACTTGTCAACCGTACGTCATAAATAATTTCTGTTCATTCTCTAATAAATGTCTTTATATTTGCTTTGCATCATAAAAATGAATGCATTTGTTCAAAGGATATATAATAAAGTGCTTATTGATGAAATGGCAGCTAAATATCTTCTTGGAAAAAATAAAAAAAAAAATGTTAATTTTGATTACCATTTTATCAGTTGATAGGTTTCAGCCCAAAATAGTTATAATGTTGGAGTAACATAAAAAACATAAATGACATCATGGTAAGGGGCAGACAAGAACAACAAACACCACCAGGCTTGTCATGTACTGTTGGACTATTTCGATTTTTGAACTATTATTAATTTCATAATTAGCATTTTTGATTCATAGGAAAAACATGAAAAGTTCAACATAGTGTTATCTGGCATATAAATAACAATGATGTTGCAAACTAATGCAAAACTAACAATGACTTATTTTTTATTTAATAAAAACAAGAAGTCTTGAATGCAGAGAACAAAGAGAGTCAATGTTTCAGAACTGCTGTGGAAGGAAGCAAAAAACTTAATTCTAAAAGTCGATCATGCCAAAATAATGCAAAATGTAATCTATGGCAAGAACCAGCCAGACACTCTGCTACCAAGGATTGGCCTTTCAAATGCCAGATCCAAATGGACAAGTTAGAACTGCACATAACTATAAATGTAAAAAAAAAACAAAAAAAAAAACAACTGTTGTATTATCATCACAGGAGATCTTAGATGCAGCAATACAGTTAACAGACTGTATGATCCATCACTTTCACAGAAGCACCCGTAATAGCTATGGGCAGTGGGTGGGGGATGGTGAAGCATCCCTCCTTTATCTATATAAATATAGTAGAGTGATGTTTCAGCAGTGGAACAACTAACTGATATTGTTCCTCTGACCTACAAATCTCACCAGTCACATGCAGACCCAATCAACAACCTAACAAATGTTAATCTTAGCAGAGCTCTTGCCCACTTTTTTAACACCATAAGCAAACAGTATGTTCATCCCCCTGGTGAGCTCATCATTGTTTATGACTAATCAAATATAGTCAAGGACAGTACTTTCACTCAAAAAAGGTAAAATGCTTTATCGAGGGGGATTCACATGGCTATCTCTACTCTAACATATAAAGCGCAGACAGCAACCTCCACCACATATTGGTTGTTCAGACTAGCCATCCCAGTTCCAGCAAACAACCCCCCTAGGAGAAGAATGCTAATAACAAAGGCTTGACAGCCTGAAGTTGTATTCTCAAAGCTACAGGGCAACTTTGGTCAGGTAGAGTTGAGTATTTATATTGGCAAACAGGATTTGAATAGCACTTAGAACTTCACTCTTCCATATCAGAAACTGCACTGGCATTGTAACACTGACAATGTCACACCAAGCAAAAAAATAACTTTTAGTTTTTTTCTTTCCTGATGAAAAAAACCTGGATTGAAAAAGTCAGTTGTACAGCCAGAGCAAACTCAAAGAGAGACAATGGTGGCCTTCACAATGAATATAGAGCACCTCTTCAAAGACACCCAAACAGTTTCATATACTGTCTCAATGTGTAAATCACAATTGCCCTGGATCAGCATTAAGTGATTTTTAAGAACTTTGGTTTTGCAGTATATGATGGCCAAGCCCCCTCCATCAAGGTACATCATGACAAATCAAACTGATCCACGTAGGGCCATTTTCATTGCCCTCAATACAACACTTGGCCATCTTGAAAATGCACCTTCTTCCTGACTAAAAGGTATGCAGATAAAAACCTCATGCACAACACAAATAGTCCGACCCTCTCCAGCAGTCGAGAGGAAGGCACAGGAGAGACTCCAATTCTTGAGACAGCTCAGGAAACACAAACTGGGAGAAAAGTTTGTTTTGTGACCTTGTACTGCTCTTCCATTAAAAGCATACTGATGTTCTGCATCACAGTATGGAGCACCGGGTGTTCGGCTGCAGACAGGAGAGCTCTCCAAGGGGTCATTAACTCAGCCCAGAAGATCATCAGCTTTCCTCTGTACTCTCTGCAATACAGCTCCAGTTTTCATCAACTTAGCCAAGCCAAAAAACTGCACTCCTCTCACCCAGCACATCATCTTTTTGACTGATTTCAGACTAGCAGACTCACAAAGCCTGTCTTTCATCGGATCATAAGAACACTTATCAGCAAGATAGTGAACATCTCACTGTTCTCGTTGCATATTTTCAGTATCGTGACCTTCATATCTGTGCAACAAATATTTGGTGAAGTGCAATCTTCATCAGACATCTCCTTACACATTTTTACCCTGCATATTAGAATTGTCTGTTGTTGACATGTGGGTGGCAGGTGTATTCTATGATGCCATATGTCTAATATATCCTGGTTCTTGTTTAATCATAAATTGCTTCGATCAACCTCTTTTCACTATATAGAAATGTAACCTCAGCTGGGGGGGGGTGATGTTGTAAACCAGTGTTCTGAAGTTTCTTGTTCAATGTATGCATGAAAAATATACATGCTTGAGCATGCATCTGGTACTAAAAATAATCATTGTAGCCAACTTCTTCAAATATCAATTTCACTTGTCAGGACCAAAACCCCTTCTCCAAATCCACTGAGATGCCAAACTGATTTGCTTGATGAATCTGATTATTCTTCTTGGTTTACAGTTTGTGTTAAACTGTGTTCAAGCCACCATTATTAACATCATCATAATAATCTTGTTGCCTTAAAACTCATACAACCACACTATGTCAGATTTCAGAATTCCAACCTATTGTTTCTGATGGAGACACGACATAAAGAATGCATGTCAAGATCCCATTGATCATGTGGTGTTAAATTACATTCAGGCAGGCTTGTTAAACTGACACTCACTGAATAGAAAATCATAAGCAAACCAAAATTAGTTGTTGCTCATGTTTAGCAATGTGCTGTGCTCATTTTGACTGAAATCATGATCTCAACTAACAGAGAAGACACCTTTTGTGCATGTTTTCATTTTCTTGCAAAGTGAGTGCACACTGTTTGGTGTGATGCAGAGTACAGGCAGGGAAAAGTTACTCAGCCATGAAGGCAGCTGACTACTGTTTAGGACTTCATTAGCAATTGCTAACTATTATACTACTTCTATTGCTATCTATTACTGCAGCTATAGACATTGGCATTTACTTATATATTTGTATTTTAGTAACATTTTTTCTTGATTAAAATGCTGGGATAATGAGTCAGGTCTTTGCTCAAAGTAATTGGCTAAGGAAAGAAAGTTCTCAACTCTTGTCTGCCAATGTTGCCATAGGTGTAATAGCCCAATTTCCTCAGGATTCTAACAAGGGTATTGAGAGACATAGTCAGCTTTGTGGTCTCCTCTTCTTCATTGTGATGAATGGTGACGCTGGAAAAAATACATGGATTCCTCCAGTTCTGTCCTTCATTCTTTTCAGCCACTGAAAAACTTATGGAGAGTCTCCATGGTGAATTCCCCGCTAAGGAGGTTGCATTTTAAAGAGTCAAGGGCCCACTTAAGTGCAAGTGCTTTCTTTTCCTCTGTAAAATATCAGGCTCTCTCTCTCAAGAGAGAGAGAGCAGTTAAATTTAATGTAGGCAATAGTAAAGTAGACAACGGAACTGATTGTAATATTCTGTTCGTGCTATATGATTTATTGTATTTATTATAACTGCAATCTTGTTGGATCATGGCAAATTTTGACACAAGTTTAAAGGCATGCAGTGTGAAACTGTAAAATTTGCATGCTATTTTCTTTTAAGACAAAGACTAATTTATATGCATTCTTTAAGTAAAGTATTCAACATTCTAATATGGCTAGTATTTGTCATTAACTAAAAATTAAATGCTATTGTATTTGACTTTTTATATTTTCTTGAGAGGTATACAACGAACAATTACCATTTGTAGGTATTTTGTTTTATTTCACCTTTTGGGATCCAATTTCTAATACTTTTGAATGCAAAAACAATGCTTTTATGGAATTAAATTGTATTCTTAATTGTTACCAAAAAATTACTCATTACTCTCATTTTAGCCTTTTCCTCTTCGGTGTTGCCATCATGGGAGACTACTGTGCTCTCTTCATTTATTTTTATTTTTTTAAGAATCTTATCCACATTTTATGAAAAGAAAAATTAGATCGGGGGGAAAAAAAAGCTGGTTATCTAAAGTAACTTGGTGGATCAGCAAGATGCCCATTAGTTTTAGCACAACATGTAAATTGTTATGAGGATTTAAGAAAGATTGCTGGGTAGATTGTCTTACACATTAGATGCAAATGTTGTGATGTGTATCATACACTGTAGGAGCTGTTTGTGTTAATCTTCTGTTTTCTACTGTATCATTGGCAGAGTTTTTATATCCAAAGTTCTCCAATCTCATACAATGCATATAAAAGGGAACGTTTTTTCTCCATTACCCCACAGTTGATCTAAATAACTTCCAACTGCTCTCCAGACTCTAATAGTAAGTGACAACTTGCTGACAGCACAAACAAACAATTGATATCACTGCCTGAAAGAAAGGAAAAAAATAAGTCCAGATTTTCCTGTCAGCTGATTCCACATCGCCCCCCGCACAAACTAAGAAAATTATGCTTCCCCTATGCCTATGGTGTTTCCCAAAAACCCGGTTGACGTTTCTGTGTAACTTCTGCTTGAACTCATGTTATTGTTTGAACACATTGTTTCATCATATATTATTTACATTGATGAGCCGGATTCCTGCCTCGTATACATTATAGAGAATGGTTCAGCCTACCTTATGTGTGGAGCTAGCTGTTTATTTTGCTCTGAGTTAGACCTAACATATAAAAAAAAAAGAATGAATTGATTTACAAAGCAACAGAGTAGTGGAAAATCTGCTTATTTTGGTATTATGGATTTGTTATTGACTTGTAGTTACTATTGTCTTTGTATAGTTTCATCTTGTCCTATAGAAACACAAATCTGCGCCAAGGCACTGGTCAGTCTCTTGCACTCAGTTACATACATGTAAAGGTGACATACTAAGCCTGAGTATAACTGGATCATAAAATACAATGTGCAGTGTTTTTCAATCAATCCTTAACTATCACCTTATGGCAGGCATAGCATTCTTCACCTTGGTTGTATCTGTTTTTTTTTTTGTTTTTTTTTTCTCTGTACTCATTTAGAATATTTGTAAAAACTAGTAGCATTCTTTTTCTACAATCCCCTTGTTTGTATCTGTATTGGAGCTAGTCAGTTAAGATACAGTAGACTGCTGGCAGTAAATTAATCTTTTAGAACAAAGCTCTGAAGCAGCTGTCAGATTGTAATTCTTAGTTAAAGCTATTCTTTTTGGATCTTGATACCTTTTGTCCTCAAGAAAATCATCACTGCAGAAGGAATGGAATATAGTTGAAGGGAGCATGGTCAACCATCATGGTACTTCAAATACAAGGAAGTGAAGGAGAAATTATGAAGGACTCATGAAGTGATTATTTTTGTTAGGGTCCAATGAATATACTAATTTAAGATGCTTAACTATTAAATGCGTCATATTCAATGTTAGAAAGGAGCACATTTTCTGGAGTTTAATAGAAAAAACAGTGCTTGTGCAAAAGGCTTCAATGCAGTTCAGCGAATGGAGCAAGAGTGGGGGAGATTTTACTTTGAAACAGAGGACTGAAAATGATGAAATGGGGCTGACACGCTGTAGTTTGGCTGAGTGGGATGAAGGGATGGTAAGAAATAGAGTACAAAGAGAGAGGTCGACAGAAGACTATTTTGTGTAGGAAGTATGAGGAAGAAAATTCAGGAATCCTCACAAGCTTTCTGTGACCATAACACCTCTGTAATAGAGTTTGTGATATGGCAGCAATAGGGCATCTTAAACATCCTGTTATAGCCACCCACACAAATGTACCCCATTCACACCACTCTGTGCTGCTGGCATCACCATTAGCGGATCACAGCAACCTTTTTTTTTTTTTCTCCCTCTGACTCAGTGTTCCCTCGTGCCTCTCAACATGGTGTGAATGGACACACCTCAGAGGGTGTTCATGTGTATAACGGTAACAATCAACAAGAGGGCGATCCATCAGTTGTCAACACTGCTGTGAAGTTTTAATTAATTACAAAGAGGGAGACAAGGTCAACACTGCACAACACAGTGGACTGCTGGCCTCGCCTCACTACAGAGGATCAATAGGGCTTTACACACGCCTGTAGACTTCTATTCAGAGAGTTATTAAGGAAGTGGGACCAGGTCTATTGTGTCTTCAGAAGCCTTGTCAGAAAAAAGAGGCATGAAGAATGTCAGAGTGGTTTAAGTTCACAGCGGGGGAGATAGTGATTAGGACTTAATGGAGCTAATGGATCGCGGAAGGTGGGAGAGTTGAAGAGGAAACAGACAAGAGTTGGAAAGATACAAGAGGTGGACTAATATAGTGTGGCACATGTGTAACAGCAGGTTGCTTAGTGGGCGAAGCTGGGATTTTGCTTCAGTGCTACGAATATCCGTAAGAGTTGTTCCAGCTTGTTTTCTTTGTCTTTTTGTACAAGCCACAGTTTAGAGAGTGCAGAAAATTATAGTTAATTAGCATTTGTCTCCAGGTTGTGTATCATTTCAAAGGGTATACTTCTGCCCATAAAAGGTCTAGTTTTGGAAGACTGGGGAACCCCCCCTTGCATTCTCATCAGTCCAGCTGAGAGGGTTGTTAAAAAGAAATGAAGGAGCACTCCCACAAATGGATCAAGACCTTCACTTTATTATGAAGTGCAAAGGTAAGAAAACAATTGAGATGCTGTACTACAGGGCACACTGCAAACATCACGTTGAGCGGGTTGGGATGAGAGAGAGAGAAGACCGGGGTGGTTTTGAAGGACCGATGCATTATTCATTGCAATAAAGCACACAGCTCATTGATTTAATGGAAATACGATTCTTATCTTTAGATCTCTCAAGACAAAGGCTGTATTTCTCACCATACGTCACAGTCTGATTGGATAATGCTCTGACCGACAGTAAATGTCAACTTGCTGTATGCAGTCCTGTCCTATGAAAGGAAAGCCATAAGATATTGAATACAAAGTTATATAGGGCACATATTAATTCTTGGTGCCATGCCTCCCTCTTCAGCACTTAAAAAATGGCAAAAACAGAACAAAAAAACAGAAATAAATCAATAATAGGCCTTGTCTGTTTAAGGAAAAGGCATCTTTTACTTTTTAAAAGTCTAATAATTTTCATATTCTACCTGTCTCTCTGTTAAGTGCAGGTGTTGCAAATTTACACATACTGACAGCCCTGATTGGTATGATTTAAGCCAATGCCAAAGCTGTCTGTTCAGCATGACTGCAGCTGTGAAAGAAGCCACCTGGGCTGTTTTGGTGGCTCACACATTCCTCATGAGCAAGTAATTTAGCTTTGACATCAGCTGAAGCTTGTTTAAAATGATGTGGGAAAGAATGGTTGTGCCAGACGTGAACAGCACATTTCTGTGCTTCCACTTTAGAAGAGGTCAAGGATTTTGACTGTCTTGAGAAAAGAATGCATGCCAGTTTAAGTGATTTATTCCGACATGAAGGTTTTGGATATGGAGGATCATATTCTCTAATGCTTGGTATGAAGAAAGTGTGTTTCATCTGTGTCAATATTGACAGATCCAGTGAGATGTTTGGCTCCAGGGGGCATTGCTAGTCTAAAATGCACTAAAGCGAGAAGAGCCAGAGGCAAATTCTCAAATGTCTGTCTATTTATTCCAGACAGAAAAACAGCACAGCACAAGCACACAGATACACTTCATCCTTCTTTCAGACGCACACAATCACCACTTGTCATACACACGCACCAGCTCACAGAAGAGAACCAAACCTGAATCTCAACCTCACTGGAGTATTTTTTTAACCCCATATGGCCTTCGGAGGAGAAATACCTCAATCCTTTTCCACTTCTTCTCATACAGCCCCTGGGCTTTGACAAAACATGACTTAACCTTTCCACAATGAAATACGCTTAACTCTGATTCCGATATCAGTTTTTTTTTTTTTTCTGTGGTAACCCAACATGCCCTGAGGCAGATGATGCAAAAGTTATGGTCTTCCTTTGATTCGTCTTTGGGTTCTTTCTCAGGTGGGTGTAGTTCTCTGAGTGGCAATGACTTCTGAAAATAGTGTAAAAAGTAATGCTGTAGGTAAGGAGTGACTGAGGATAGATCAAGGGGGTAGGTTTAGATTTTGAGGCATGGGACATAGGAGTCAGTCTTTGAAAATGCTGCTGAAGATCATACAATTTGAGTGAATTGAAATGGAAAATATAAGAAAAAAAGCTAAATCAAAAGCCAAAGCTCAGACATGCTTGGAATTTCAGATGGCATGTGACTAATACTTGATATGAGCTGTTTATTAAAAGCATATGCTACATTAGTAAAACTGGCTGTGGAACCGTTACCAAGTCACATCACTTTTCATTTTAGATACATTTATATAAAGAGAGAGAGTGATTGTTAGACCTCATTGATGGGGATAGTGTGTTGCTCTTCACTATAACCATCTACTTCCCGAAAGGTTGGATGAGTTAGGGAATAGGCCAATGCAACCAGTGAGATGTGGGTCTTCTCAAGTAATTTCACACCTCAAGGGCTTTGATAACTTTTGATCTTGGAGTGCAAACAGTGAGACTGGTCGTTTTATTTTATTTTTTTTATATTATTGGAAAAAGAGGATCAGCTGCAGACAAAGTGCCAAATCTAACCAAGGTACTTATCAAAAAACATAAATAAGTAAATATGGTAAAAAAGTTAGCAATAATAGTATCATTATCTATCCATCTATCTATCTATGTACAATCTAGATAGATAGATAGTATATTTGCAGTATATTTGTATATATCTTCTAAGATGTCCCAACATTTTCCAAAGTTTTGAAATCAATTATTCAGTTTAAGATGAATAACAGTTTTAAAAAGCTAATATTGTTTTTGTTTTTAAATTGGAGAGTAAATTGCATTTTGCCAAACCATCACAGAGCATTTTCAACTGCCATCATTTATGCAAATCTCACACCTGCGAAAGCACGCAAAGGAGACATCCCCTGATAGTGTCCTCAGCTGATTGCAGGATACAATGTTTTTAGTGTTTTCTTCTTTTACAACCCAAATTCAGCATTGAACGTTGGAGCAGCATTTAAAAAACCTAGTGTGGCTATGTGTAAACAACAGAGGCACTCGCGATTGTGGGATCTGTCACAGTGCTGTTGTGAGTAAAAATGTGTATTTACCACACACTCATGTCATGTGGCTGTAAAAACAGTGAAATACTTGTTGGTGTCTGCAGCAGTTTTTGTGACCAGTACTGTCAAAGCATTGGCAAGCTGCATGATGCAGCAATGGCTGGTCCAAACTTTGTTTTTTTGTTTGTTTTTTAGCCATGTATACCTGAACACATGACATTGTCCCTCATGCACAGATTTAATATTGATGGGCTTGCTTTCATTCCAATCTGTAGATCCTTCTGGATCCACTGCACCTCCATCTCCACTTATCTTATGAGGGTTGAAATTTGCATTTTTAAAAACAAAAGATGTCTGCCACATCTATTTGCTGATCAAGTACATGACCTGTCAATTTATTTTAAAAAAAGACCAAAAGAATACTGAATTCATTCACTGAAAACAAATTTCTTTGCTTGTACTTCTGAATGTGTTTGTTTGCAACATGCTATTTGTTTGGTGTATTTATTGATTTATTTTCTTGTCCCAGTGCAACACCGTGCATTCTGTCTCTCACTGGTTGTCAGAGAATATATTTCTTTCCTGCGATTGATAGCTATCATTGCGAACTGTGTCCATAACTGATTTGCCTCGGTGATTTGCCCTGGTAGTGTCAGGCTAGGCCAAATCTTTATGGTTTGCAATTAGTATCATGACTGAATTATTGATGAATGGTATTGCATGATTTTAGTCAATTCTGGGCCACATGATGACTCACAAATCCAAGGAATCAGAGGAAAAACTGATTTTTGTTCACACAAATATGTTTCAAAAAATAAATGACAGCAGTGACAGCACCTTCTCGGGCAGAAGACATTGGTTAAACAGTTGCTCATTTTATTTTTTGCTTTTTCTGTTCACTTAAAGGTTGTGGACATTTGCACACTCACAATTTGGGGATCGATTCATGGGACATTCCAAAGACAGACTTGGTAGTTTATTTTGAACTGATTTCCTCTTTTGTATCAATCATCAAAGTTTTTTAGCTACCAATTTTGTCCAGTGTATCGTCTCTTGCGAGACTGTGCAAAACAAAAGCAAACAAAACAGGAAGTTGATCTTATTTGGTGTTCAATACAGACATCCACATCAACTATTCAAAACCCACTTATACTGTATGCATTTTTTTTTTAATTTAATAAGTATGCACGGTAAAAGTATGCACAGTAAAACAAATCTATTTCAATCAAATCTTCACTGATAAATCAATAACAACAACAAAAAGAAAGAAAAAAATAGTTAGTGGTTATGTTTCAATTGTTATGGCTGCACTTAGAAGCAATTTATTCCTACTGTTACAAAATGCACATATGTGTCTGTGTGAGCAGCCATCACAATTAACTTTTGAGTGTTCAATTGATGGTTTGAAACATGTGTCACAAGTGAATAACCTTACAGAAATGTGTTTGTGTTACAGCCAAAGAAAAGAGCACATTTTAATCAAAACACCACTGGCATGAAAGAAGCTGTGTTGATTTGAAACGATGTCTTCAATAATTAAGTATAAAAAGCTTGCTAGCTTAGAAGAAACAGTTCACACTCCAAGGCAATAAAGACCTGATTATCTCAATTCTGCCAAACTCTTTGTTCCCTTCAATTAATTTACACACAGCTTTCTTTACTCTTAACTCAATGCTGTTCTGCAAATCAAAAACATCCAGAAATTCATTCCACCCCAGTAAATGGAAATGAAACACATCTAAAGACTGACAAAGGGGGGAAAAAATCAACTAACAAATGCCTCTTTTCTCTTTGACACAGTGATCAAACCACTCCACTGAATTTTATTTGATTAGTTGGATAGTTGTCTGACAAGTATCTATTGGTGAGACATATCAGTTCTACTGTGTTGGCTTAGAGTAAATCAGCCCGAAAAGCAATAATGAAGGACAATAATATACATTTTTTAATATGTAAATATACATTTTGAAATGCAAAAGACACAGTCTTGAGTGTTTCTGTTATATTCCATCTGCATTACTTCCTGTTGATTTTATTTTATTTTTATACTGAATTGCAATGGTGCGAGCACACGAACAGGGTTGGAAAAACTTATCTGAATAATGTGTGAAATGAGTTCCTTGCTCAGAATTTCTTTATCTTAAGAACATCAAGTGCAAGTGTTGGCACATTGCTCAATTGAAAGATCCAGTGCATCAACATTAATCAGTGCTGTTACTGCTGCACAACGTCCTCTTTTCTTTTTCTCTTCAGTCCCATCTCATTGTTCCATTCATTGGAAAATGGATGTTGAGGTCCACTTGACAGATAAACAGCATTTCTCATTGAGGCTCTGAAGAGTCTAAATTAGCCCCTTCACTGTCACTTTGGATGTTCATTGTCTTTATTCCAACTGTCAATGTGTAGAACACAGTTGTCTTTTCAACTGGGTGTAGTAAAGATGGCACTATTTGTTTGTCCCTGTGAGAGAGATGCTACAGGAGTCAATAGTTTATGTGCCAGTATCATTGAATAACACAGAGCAGTTTCCTTTTTAACCTAGATATGTGGCACAGAAAAAAAGAAAGTTAAATGTAAATGTTTTCTTGCCCTGAACAGACACACACATACATTGGTTACTGTTGTTTCAAGCATAGTTGTTAAGTAGGACTAACAGTTAATTTGTAATTAATAAATGAATAAATCACATAGTCCAGTTAATAACTATCAATTGTTTAAAGAAATAATAACATTCACATATGCCAATAAGCAGCATAGTCTGTGTAGGATTAAGGCGGTCGAATGATGCCTCAGTTCACAGTCACTGCTGAGAGTTGATCACTTGCGGGAAAGACACAGCGCCATTTGGTTGGCTCCATGTTCTCCCTCCCTGTCTAAAGCCAGACTCTGGGATCATCATTTAGAAAACAGACAACAAATTCAGCATTGTTAACAATGTCTAGCAACCATTTACATTTAAAAGAAAATGCTGGAGATTTTATTGATTCCATGTCGAGAGGTAACTTTTGACAGGTGAAAGAAATTAACAGAAAAGGAGGATGAGTTAAGCTAAAGAAAAAAAACACAAAGAAAAAAAATATATGGATGAATTTAAATACAGGAAAATTGTGTTTCTGGAAGACAACAAAAGAGCCCTTTGCTTGACATTTTGGAATTTTTCATGAGTCTTTGACAAAAACAGAATCAGACACACACTCACGAATCGCCCGATAGTTTCAGGTAATAGAATTAGAGTTGATAGTATTGTTGTTTGACGTGGCCTGTGGTTGGTCCGAAGGTTCAGGTTGACCTGTTACCGGAGTTTCAGCGTGTTGAAACCACGAGGTTGTAACATTTATATTGACTCATGTTGCCTCCAAAAGTATCTTGCCAAAAAAAGGAAATCCCGGAAGTCAATAAAAGGTTGGATTTTAATCCTTCTCCAACCAACTTTAACCAAATTTTTAAGACGTCCTTGGGCATCCTGTCACCACAGCCATGTGTTGCATCAGAAAGTATTATTGATATTACCATACCATACCATAGAGCATCAACAAAGACATTGTCTTGTCAATGAGTTTACATCATTCTTTTCATAACAGATCAAAAAATGTAGTGCTGGAACATCAGCCCGGTGACTCCGTGATTAAGTGCACTGCATGTCTAACTTTTACGAAGTCTACTGGGAAAAAGTAAACCATGCATGTTTTGCTTGATGAGTAATTCGGAAAGAAAATTGTACTCATAACACAATCAGACAGGAGCTGGTGCTGCTTGATAAGGACGCTTGAAATCTCAGCCTCCATTGAAGCAACAGAGATATAACTGGAACGGATCAGCAGCACTTGTGAGCTCACGAATCACAGTCAGCTGTGAACATGTGTGTAAATTATGCAAACTATGCGAGAGATTGGGATCAGATAGAGGCTACAATGTCTGTCAGCTGGAATAATGCAGGCTCATTGATCACATGACATTACTATACACTGTGGTAGCCTATAATTCCTTGTGCTATGCTTTGAAAACAAATTGAAGTGAATTGTATTTTGAAATCAAACTGAAGTTTATTGCACTTATCTACTGTTAATTCAGAAACGTGCCATTCCACTGATGCTATCTCAGTGGAATGCTACAAGGTACATTGACAGTTTTGGAAAAGGAATCTCAAAACTTGTAATGAATATGAAATAATAATACAGCTTGCATCGCAAATGCGCAAGACGAAGCCACAATAAATATAACTATGCATACAAGATTAATGCTTAGTAAGTTAAGCCAAACAAGCCGGTCAATAATGTGGTCTCAAGATTATTAGAAATGAAAGTTTGTGTTGTGCATTCTTGATCTTCTTCACATCAATTTGTTGGCAGGAATGCAAGAAACATTTATCCAGTCCAGTCCATTATAGAAAGACCAGTACTTTGGCCTGTTTGCTGTTTGACACCAACTATATTGTATCATGCATTCTGTCATTAATGGGACCTTGGTCATTTTGACAAATTATTTGTCTGTTGTTGGGAATTTGTTGTTGTCACTGACAGTGTCACCCTGGCTCTCTGATCTAAGTTTCTACAAACTCGCTACTTGTTGAAACACAGAATGTTGCTCAGACGGATATGAAAACTGGCGAGTGACATAATGAAGATCTAAGTTATGAACTGAACTTCTCATCACATTCCAAACATGAAAACTGAACCCGTATTTGCTGGTTTAAATGAAGATGGTGCGTTCATTTACTATTAAGTCACACTTTGATCCTATTTCTTTGACAAAGTAACTTCCACAGAAACACTGTTCAAATAGGCATTAAGATCTGGCCATATAACTGGTAGTTAACATATCAAAACAATTATTTCTTACAACAGCCCATCAGAACTCATCATTGAAAATGCATTGATGGCGTAGCAGTTGAGGCAATGTGTGATCATGACAACAATTTGGAGTGCAATGTGTACATACATAAATACACACACTGAGTAATTGTGAGAAACTGACAGCTAATGTTGTCTGTAAAGCTATGCTGGAAGATGCTGATATTATAAACAAGTGCACATCAAAGTATTTACATAATGGAGTACGAAATAATCTCTTATAGTATAGACATAACAATGGGAAAAGCAATTGCTCGATACAAATATAATTATTCTGATCATACAGTCAGGCATTCTCCAGACCATTAATCCTGCATACAGGTTCAAGAGAGGGGCTTGCTTGAGCCAATCACATATGTCTCTGGGTCAGAGGTAGGTCATACCCTGGACCTGGTGCCAGTCCATCACAAAGCCAAATATAGAGACACTCACTCACTGATTTACAACTGCGGTTAATTTGGGCTTCAAATAACTGACTGCATCTGTTTGGTTTATGAGGGGAAACCAGAGAAACCGTCGAGAAGCCACACAGTCACAACGTGAGACAATTAAAACAGGAACCATTTGCTGTGAGGTGACACTGCCCACCACTTCCCTATCTCTAAAAAACGGTTGTCCTGTTATTAAAATGTTACAGAAGAGAAAGACCAGTTTAAGGGATAACAGGGATAACCCAAAGTATAAGACTACATGGATACAAACAAATTGTGAACAGCCCTTGTCTCTGTACTTTTTTTTTCCTCTTATTTTTTCCTATTTGCTTCACTCTCGGCAGCTCTTGATGATTTTCTCCATGTGCCTCTTTGGCACAGATATCTCAGAGTCTCTCTGAGTCTCAGAGTGGTGATCATGCCACCCCTTATTTACATACAGCTGCGATAAGTCAGATGAACAGTGGAAAATAGGCAGTGGTGAATTGAACACTTGACATTTTTAGTTAAAATTTCAAATATTAAAAAGCAGAAGCAAAACATTTTCCATTTAAAATTTGTGTGTTCCCGATTAGACATAATTTATCACTTAAAATTATCATTTGGTCCATGAATGTTCTCCATATAACTGGATCTGTGTTTGCATCGAGCTGATGCATTTTTCTGAAATATATTTAGTAATTTATGTCAAGTGGAAATGGAAGTCATGAGGAGATAAGAAATAAGGAGCTGTTATAAGTAGAACCAAGCCATTATCCCGATTGCAATTTTAATAATGCACACATATTGTTTTGGGATTTTAGCTCTTGTAAAGGCAAACCTTAAAAATCCACCACAATTCGTCAAATCCTCATCACTTGGTTTTATTTATGTGAATTCACATGGCTTAAGCCTCGTGGAAATGCACTGGGATGCCAGCATTCGCTGTGAATCCTGTGAGAAAATCTTCCATAAATTCTGCAGATATACCAGCAACAATTATAGAGGGTTTACTAATTTTAATCATCCAGCCCTAACAACAATAGAAGTGTTAGTTGTTTATCATGCAATAATACTGTATTGAGCAGAAATAGGTTGTTTTGATCACTGGCCATAAGGCCTTTTTTAATATTGATTTGAGTTATAATTTGGTTCATTTTAAATACTTAGAGTACATAACTTAGTGATATAGGCACTGATAACCTGCACTACTATTTCTGAACGCATCGTTCAAGATGGAGGACAGTAACATCTATTGAGCCTGCAGGAAGATGTGGTAGTCAGTGTTTGGATCCAACTTTTTGTCATCTACCGTGCTATATTTCTACTGCTCTTATCATAAGACAGCACCATTTAAAGTCTCATTCTATGCTGGTGAAGATGTCTATCTCAAAATACAGAATAGCTCCACTAAAATTATCTCCACCTTTAACACCTACCTCAAACATTTAATTCAGGATGGGCACCATCTTCTGAGCAGAAACTCTGACTTGCATCCCTAATACACAATTCAAGTGGATCCATTCTCATCACATTCCAAACGTGCAGTGAGTCTTTTCTAAATTCAGCGGAAGCCCATATTCCACTGGGAACATTTGAGGAAATGAGCAATTTATTTACACAGACTTGCTGATTTTTCCCTGGGTTTTGTGCTTCGATCATAGATAAAAACCTCAATGTAGTTAAACTGATTCTCTTTTTGTATGTTTTGTGATGAGAGAAAGATCTGCATTTGTTGTGTTGCTTTCCACAAATACATTCGAGTTCAGGCCACTTTCATCACTCGTGAATTTTTTTTGACTGCTGGTTTTATAGCTTTTTTCTAAAGATACATATTTTATATTGATGGCATGGAATAATATAATGCTAAGAATATGTCATTTGTTTCCCTTGAAAATCTCCTGGCTTGTCCACTGTTTACCAGCATTATTTGATTTACTCTACAAATATCTACAGCTGTCATCTTAAATATATCGTCAAGTAGTTCAATGAAAGCTGAGTTTCGAAACACTTCTGGGACACCGCCGAAGTTCATTGCATTGACTAGAGTGGTCAGCATTAGGGTGGCTGCAGCCTTGGTCCCTCCTTTGAATGTCAATGCATTTCCCTCCTATCTACTTTCACCAATCATAAGTGGCACTATGACTTCAACCCCAGGTCAAACACGACTGCACAACCTCAATCTTTTACCTCAAATACATATGGCCAGAATGACGGCATAATAAATAAAGTGACACCAACATTCCGGTCCTTTCATGGATTATGCTAAAGAACTTCTCTCTAGTCTGCCAGACTAACCATTGGTTGAAAAATGACAGGCTGCACAACCTCTATAATGGCCTTAGAGCAGAATTCTACATGGTCAAAGTTCCAGTCACTTCAGTGTTCTCCTAAGTACTCACAACCCTATACTTTTTTTCAACTTTAGCACCACTCTGCTCCACATTTCCCCTATCTAACTCCGGACAATAGGGACAAAGTCTCCCAAAGGCACTGGAACTTCCTCCCAAACTTCACAACTTTGACAAATTTCTCTTTTCATCGCTGGGAGCACAGTCCTGATGATTCCATTTGAAACTAGGCATGGGGATTACAAATTTTGGAGAGAAGTTGTTCAACTCCTGAAATAACTACCATGTGGCGGACGCTAAGGGGCGTGGTCTCTCACTCCACGGGACGAGGGGTGTGGTTTAGGCTTGGGGGTCACCAGGGGAAGTTATGTTTCCTTTCCAGATTATTACTGTTTTCTGTCATAAAAGGTTCTTTTGTAGATCAACGATGTGGCAGAAGTGCTATTTGAACAAACTATTGAGGCAGTGGCAGTTTTGACGTAAGTGCTTATGGCTCTGCTGCCTTTGGAGCTGCAGGATTTGGAATCTAAACATCTGACAATAAAACTTTGTCAGATTTCTCATTCCAAAATTAATCAACACTTTTCCCTGATCTCAGACTCCTTCTGCAAACTTTTTCACATTGCATGACCGTGCCTCTAATTTATTTCACCTTTCAAAGCTGCAGTATTTCATACTTGTCTTTGAAGTAAGGGTTGCCAATTTTCCCTCATCACTTTCTGTTGGATCAAAAATCGAAAGTCAGATCAAAACAAAATCAACTAATTTGAGGTTGCATCAAAACTGTCATCTCTGCCATCCTTGATTCAATCAGCATTCACCTTGCTCCCTGTCTACCTCAAAACAGAAGTCATTCCCACTGGTATCCTGCATCTGCATACATTCATTTACTTACACCCTCACTCTTTATTTTCTCGGAATAATCTCCTTCATTCCCTCTGTCACCTCTAACACCCAGTGAATTATCTGCTCATAACCTGAAATTTGTGTGTCACTGTGGTGATACAGATTGGCTGCCCATCCCATTACACCACCAACCTTACTTGATTTATAACACCTTTCATTGTGTCTGATCAAAAGCCAATTGAATCCCAGTCAAATATTTGTATTTCCCCCTTGTCTCTTTGATTCAGCTGCAAATGCTGTCAATCTTGCTTTTGCTGCTACCTTCCTGAACCCTTCCACAGCTGACTACCCTGCAATCTAGTTTCCAGATTTACTGTGTAACAGCTCCTAATGACAAAGAGACTCAATGGATCCCCAAGAGGTGCGTTCAATGCCAATCCAGTCAAGGTTATTCAGAAATATAAAGCAGGGATTTGTTGTAACAATTGGCTTCATTGAACGGGTCGAGCACGATGTGCAGAGTATACAAAAATACAAAGCTAGAAGTTTCATTTCTGATTGAAAGATTGAATATTGTAGTGTGTGGTGTATGGGAAAAATTTCTCCTTAAATTACATCACAAGGTGGAAGAAGGAAGCTACTTTATGTCATACAGTTTGACTGTTCAGTACTCTAGCTTTTAATAAGAGTCTCATTGGATCTTGTTTGAGTGGTTTGGATGGTTGTGTGTGTCTGTATGAATGCGTCTGTGAATTTATGTCTACTTTATATTGCACAAACAGAAAGAACCCCTTACTACCCCTTATATAAAATAAGTGTTACTGAGTTTTTACTGCTCATCATTTGCTTCCTATACCAGCAGCAGCAGGGTTACCCCTTGCTCTCATATCACTTTTTTCTATTACACTTTGAAAAAGAAGAGAGGCTGTGTAGTTAGAGCTGTTAAAGCCCCGAGGTCCTGCTGTTACATGATTGTGTAGCCTGTTGGAGTGTCTGCAGTCATGGTCAAAGATACCCTTTGGAATGACAAACAAATACACAAGGAAAAAGGCTTACTCATATTGTACATAGGCCAATACATCTCTGCATACATAGTATCTCCATTATTTTCTGAATTTTCTCTGTATCTATCTGGTACATGTACTCTGTTGCACACTCACCATGCCTGACATCGGCAAATTCGATTGCAGGATACTACAGAGCATGCTGAGAACCTAGCATTAATGAATAAAAAAGGGCTTTGTTCCCCTACTCTACGGGTTTAGACAGATGTTTGGAAAGAGGGCTGCTGTGAATGAGCGCTTACGTAATGTGACTTCACCTCATCTAAACTTCCTGTTGTGGCTAACCTCCAATTAAAGTTACATTTTACATTGCAATCAGCAGGACAGGCCTTAAAGTATTTCACTCACACTAAGTAAATTATTCAACATAATCAGTTAGAAGTGACAGTTTCAACGAATGTGGCCATCAGGATTGTCTAATGGTTGAGCAACAGAGAATGTCCTGTCCACGTCTGTATAAATAAAAAGAGGTTTTGCAGAGTTTTACACAATGGATAGTATCTACAGTCTCTGGTTACAATGAGGCAATTAGAGACTAATATATGAACTCCACACTTTTCTTGCAAAATAAATGTAGATAAAAGATAAATGCATATTTAAATAAATGCTACACACACACACACACACACACACACACACACACACACACACACACACACACACACACACACACACACACGTGTGTGTATCATTCATTTATCAATTACCTCCACCCATAATGAAAGGGAAATGTCCTTATGGGGATGAATAAACTGTCTTAACAATTTTAGGGGGAAAAGTTATCTGCCACTTAAAAATGAAGACTGTGCTATTCTGAACAACAATAGCACTGACTAAAAAATGCTAGAATAGAAAAAAAAAGCATACAATTAAACCATTCTGTGGATCTATATTTGAAAATCAGCTTTGCAATTTGGGAATATAATTTCAATTTTTTTCATAATTTCATTATGTATTTCCTGTATTTCTGTAGTCTGTAAGAGACAACAACTGCACATGTTATAAAAACTATTTCCTTTCTGTACTATACTGGTATGATCTCTTGCTCTTATTGCTACTGTTTAAAACTGCCCACCTGTTGTTTTGCTTTTAAGAATTCAAAATACATTTCTGAGATATTTCATTATTTGTCTACCCTATAGTACAAAGAAGTTCAAGGAAAATTTAATGGCGCCAAATAACCACAGTTTTACAAATACTATCTACTGACAAGGGCAATTTACAACTTGAGCCGATTGCATTGCTACATATCTTGTGATTTATTTTCAATTGTAAAATGTGAAATCAAACCCCATTACATTCACACAATCAGAGTGATCCATGTAGATATGAGAATACATTTTAATTTCCCATCCTACATATTCCATGGAATTAAATTAATAATAGCCCCTGCCCACTCCTGACTTTTTTTGTAACGTCTAACTGCAAGCAGCCTTTAATTCGCTATTAGCTTGCAACCTTTGCACCTCCCAGTATGTCTCTATGGGGTCTCAGGACACCCCAACCCCTTCCCTAACACTCCTTTGCCTTCAAACATGTAACATTAGAAATAAATGCAGAAGTTAATTATCAACCATGAGGGTACGTAGGTCAGCACAATTACACCATTAGCATGTCGCTCTGGCACTTTGCAGGGAATTAGTGTCTGCCAGAAGCTGGCACCTGAGCACTAATGAGAAACTAAATAATTAGAGGTTGGCTCAATTCTGCCTAACTGAAAAGGAAACATACTCAACCATACACACTTATTTTTTTATTTTTTTCACATATTTTGTCTCACTCTCTTTCAGCCTCGGTAGATGAATTTGGAAAAATAATTGTTTAAAGTTTTTAAAGCATCGTCTTTATAAATCTGGTTCAGAGGAGTGTAGTGAATGATGTTTGTGCCACCCTTTTTTTCTTAAAGGGTAATTGCTATGATAAGGTGTGAGGATTATATGAGATAGGGAACAATACCAGCATATTATCCTGCATTTTGCCAGTGACATACTAAAGGTGTCCCATGTTGGTAGGGAATAAGACCATGCTAAAATATGCATGCATATAGCTCAGCAGAACCACAGATCAGGTGCTAAAATCAAAGGAGCTGGAGGCTGCTATTTATGGCCGAGCATCCCAGTGCTGAATGTTTTTTCAAGGTACTGTATTTTCATATTTGTTTTCATTTTTTTTTTCCATTTCACTTAACTTACCAATAAGTCAAAGAATCCCTGTTCCGTCATTAGAAGTGGGAACACCATTTCTGCTTCACATTCTTAATTTTTAACCATGCTTAGCTGACATTTTTTCATTTTCTTTTTTACATGTATAAATATATAATGCTCGTCAAGGATTTGTAATTATTATTCATGGGATTTCTCCTTATGTCTAGAATCACAAGAGTATAAGAATGTGACACTGGGAACAGTACAAATATGATCGAAACAGTTTGTGCTCAGGACACTTACTGGGTGCTCTCAAGAAAATAATCCACTCTATTTAGGTGGGTTCACTTGTGTTAGTGTCACAGTTCGCTGAGTTATATTTAGAGAGAGGGATCTGGCTCTATCAAACCAAGCATGAATTTTGTTATATGTTGAAACATGTAAATGTGTTGGTCTAAGCATGGGCTGAGGGGTGATTATAGCATAGCAATTCCACAGGGGCCAAAAGAGATGGGTTCCTTTCAACAGGTTTGTTATGTTTGTAATTTTTTTTTTTCCTACCAGTCATATTTAACTCTTCATCCATACTGGGTGAAGAGATGGAGATTGTGGACTCCTATAACTACCTTCGGGTCCACATTAACAATAAACTGGACTGGACACATAACACAGATGCCCTATAAAGGACGGTTCAGAGCAGGATGTTCTTCCTGAGGAGACTGAGATTGTTTGGTGTTTAAAGCGGGCTCCTCAAGACCTTCTACCAGTCTATGGTAGCCAGCACACTCTTCTTTGCCATAGTGTGCTGGTGGGGCGGTGCCAGGACTGGTGAGGTCAACGGCTCAATAAGCTTGTGAGGAAAGCTCGCTCGGTGGTGGGACTCAACCATGACCATCTCAAGTCAGTGGCTGTGTGGAGGGTGAGGGACAAACTGGGAGCTATCCTGGACAATCCTTCCCACCCCCTGCACGACAAGCTGTGGCATATGAGCAGCTCTTTCAGCCAGCGGCTCATCCCACCCCGGTGCAGAGCTGAACGCTTCAGACGCTCCTTTGTGCCCACGGTCATCAGGCTGTATAACAGCAGTCTGGACAGGACAAAACCCAGACTGCCTGGAGGGCATCTGTGTGACTGCCACCCCATCACTCCGTCACCCACTCATGTGTGGTGCCCATAACTAGTACGGGTCACCTTGGTTCACTTTATTTATTCTCGCTTGTGTTTGCTATTTATCTGTATATATGTGTATGTATGTGTATAAATATCATATGTAGGTATGGTTCTGTGTCTGTGGGCATGTATGCATTTATATATGTGCGTATATATATCTTTCCTAAGTGTTTTTTTTTTTTTTTTTCTATTGTTGTTGCAACACCCGAATTTCCCCTATAGGGATCAATAAAGTATCATCTTATCTTCCAGAACAGATTTCCTTAATTCCTAGTTTTGCTTTGATATTTTTATATGGCTTCTCTGCATTCATTGATACACAGGACAGGGTTTTAGAGTCCCTTGTGCCAAGATCCCAAGAAAATACACCAAGGAGCCCAATTCAGGCTGTAGAGAAGCCATCTAAACCAAACAAGCAGCATGCTACTACCCTACCACTACTTATCTATATAAGCCAACAGCTGCCTGAAGCATATCATCAGGGTTTTCAAGTGGGCACCTTCCATCATCGGTGTTTCGTCGAGTTAGGCCCACGACAAGAAGGTTTGACAGGGAACTCCAGCATCCTGGAAACACCCCCCTCCATGCTACATAGCTGCTGCCCATGAAAACAACCTTTACTTAATGAAGACCCCAGCTACCATACTTCCTCCTTAGCCACAACCATTCGCTGGCTCGTTGCCTGAGACGCATTACTGAGCGCAAGTTTCAGGCTCCGTCCATGAATGCCCAACTCACTCAGTAGACCAACGACTTCGCCACAAACCCACCTCTACAGGCCGCTATGGAGCCCTCCAACCTTGCTGCTCTGCTTCTGCTGCCATCTCAGCATACCTAGCTTTTTGCGCTCACTAGCTTCTTCAACGCGATCCTCCCAGGGGACCGTAAGCTCAATAAAATAAACTAACTTCTCTACCCCAGACCACAGCACCATATCTGGCCATAGCCTGGTGCTTAGTATTTATGCTGGGACAACCAGCTGCTGATTCAAATCAGTAATCAGCTCCCAGGCCCCGCCTACACTTAGCTGCCCTGCATGGTGCCTGCTCTTAAATGATCTAACCTGTGCCTAACCTCCCAATTACCATCTACAGAATTTATTTCTAATTGCTTTTCTTCCACTGCTGCTGCCAAACATTTCAACACCTGGTTATGACGCCAAGTGTATCGCCCCTGGGAGAGACTAACCTTACACCCTGATAATATATGTCTAAGTGTGCCCAACCTAGAACTCAATGGGCAGGCAGCGTCCTCGCCCAACCGTTGCTTTAAGTTCTGGGGAGATGGTAACATATCATACATAGCCTCTATTATAAATCTGATTCTACGAGCCTTCATGCTCCACAACTCTCTCCCCTACAACATTCTTCGTTCAACATTTTCCCAATTCACCCACTACCCTTGCTTTGCCTGTGACACTGCTCTAGTATGCCTTACTACCTCCTCTTGCCTATGTATTCCATAAACTATCAATTTCCTCTTTTCTACAACTGGTGGCTTGCTCCACACTGGTTTTCCTACACACAACCCTAAGCCTCCACAGCCATGCTGCAGCCGACTTATAATATCCCTATGACTAAGGGCTGCCTGTGTTTGCTGCACTGCCTCCTTTGGGTTCCACTTCCTCCTTGTCCTAACCATGGGTGCCACACTCCTAACCACTGAGTCCTTTGACTGGGTGAGTGTCATATCCAATCTAACTTTAGAACACTTGTACTCTTTTGACAGACTAGAAACTGACAACTCCAATATGCCTTTCCCATACAAGGCTACGCTGCTTAGGCAGCGTGGGACTCTAAGCCATTTCCTAATAACTGAGTTTAACATTCTTTCTAGTTTCTCTACCTTTGACAACGGAACCCCATACACTGTTAAAGGCCACATCACCCGAGGCAGCAGTCCAAACTGCAAGCACCACAACTTCAGCTTCCGTGGGAGCCCTGATTGATCTATACTTAAAATGTCTTGAGTCATTTCCTGCCTCAACTGCTCAAATTGTCCCTTATCACTAAGTCTTGCATCAAACCATCTACCCAAACTCTTCACCGGTTTCTCTAGCACCGTAGGCACCACCTTACCATTTATCACAAGATGTCCTTGATTCCTAGTTTTGCTTTGATATTTTTATGTGGCTTCTCTTATGGATAGGCCATTTTATTTCTACTCATTTCAGTATTTTTTTGTTTTTAATGTGGTATTACCCCCCAAGAATGAGCTTATTTAGCATACATCATTCATGGTGAAAATTAACGTTTCCTTTTTGGCATGCAGCTGCCAGGTTCCCTATTAAGTATTAATGTTGATATGGATGCCACATTAGAAATATATCATGTGTTTCATGATGAAAATCCCCTAAATGCTCTGTGTGTCCTCAATGCCATATATATCCTCACTGGAGTCAAGAACCAAGTTAAATTAGATTGCATGCGTGACAAAATTTCGACACAGAACAAATAAAAAAAAAGGGTCCACCTTTCTGAAATCTTTTTAAAGCCTTCATAACTGTAATTGTTTACATAAGTGTCACTGGTTGAATTGATCCTTAAGTTTAACAAACAAGTTAATTACTACCATGTATAGTAATAATCTAATTCCATTAATAACCAAACCTACAAGACTTACAACCGAAACAGCAACTTTAATTGACAATATATTTATCAACAGTTTTCAAACACAAACCACAGCTGGATTACTCATAAATGATATTAGTGATCACCTTCCTGTGTTTAGTGTTTTCCATCAGCTACTTATAAGGCAGGATATAGCAAGTACAGCTCAAACAACATACAAAACTATGAGACAGAGAACCCCACCAACCATGGCCAGCAACCATGGCCCTAAGGGCTGATCTGTCCAATCAAAAGTGGAATGAGGTCTATGTCGCTGTTGATCCTGACCAGGCTTATGACATATTTCTGACCAAACTGATAAGTCTTTATGATAAACATTGTCCACTAAAGAAACAAATTATCA
>CAAKHD010013771.1:1489-16709 GCA_901007705.1 Fistularia tabacaria | reverse complement strand
GCTATCAATTTTAACATTTTCACAGACTGACCATTCTTCAGTCCAGTGACGCTTGGATGCTTGATGGTTGCTTGAAACTTCAAGTGTTCACGTGTTTTAAGTCATCACGGAACTCGATTTGTTACACAGAAGTACAGCGCAGAACCTCCTGGGTCAATCTGACTTATGAAAATTCATCATCAAAGATTTGCTAATCTTTTTTTTCTTTTCCCTGCTGCATCACAGCAGATAAAACACACAGTTTCCACCAGCAACTGCTTACCACATTACTAAAGCGTGAGGTAGACTCCCCCACATGTGACGTTTGCAACCCCTTAAAATTTTGGTGAGGTTTTATTAAAACTAGCAAGTCCTTTAAAGCAACAGACGACAGACAAATGTCAAACCAGTCCTACGCTTTCAAGTTACCCCCACATAGCCCCCCATCAGCTCTACCACACACTCTCACTCTCTCTCTCAAACACATAAACACACATATAAAGTGTACATTCCAACGTGGGAGGAGCATCATAGCTCTGTGACTCAGTTTCTGTTTTTGGTGCCTGTGCAAGAAAATTCTGTTAAATGGTGCTAAAAGATACATAGTGTGGTCCTTCATACTGAGTTCATCACAAAAAGAAAATCGCACCTCAGTTTAAAGTATATGAAAGCGCACTGTTTTTTCATCATGAAAAATGTTAACTAATATTCAGTTTTTACGAACTACATAAATACCCAGCTGCTAGTTGTGGACAGTTTGATCATTAGGTCATATTTGGAATTATGTACGATTAGATTGAATTTTTAAACGAAACTTGAATAATCAAAACAAATCTTTTGGTCAAAAATATTCAATGCAAAGATTGACCTTGTGTTTTTACGTATTTTTGCAAGCTGTTTGTTTGCTTTTGGATACCGAACTGTGCAAGCTCACAGTTCTACCACGGATATAAAGTGCAAGTTGTATTTGTCATCAACCAGCATTAGGGAAAATACCTCTGTACTGAAAATTTCAATACCTGTAAACAACTGTTAAGTTTCTGGGTGGAGCAATGCCCACCGACACTTAACCTTCCTGTTCACACCACAGGACTGTTGCAAAATAGTATCATATCCACAAGACATGTGGTCATTACATTTTTATTACAGAAAGACACCCTCAATGGTGTTTTAAGTCCATCAAAAAGTCAGGTGAGATAAGAGATTATCTGTTCAATAACACAAGTGAGAGCTGACTAAGCCCCTCTTCTGTTTGCCTCTTCAAGAGAATCGAGTCTGGCTGTTGAAATGTGAACAGTGGAGCAGTGCAGAAACCAGTGACATGCAGTCAGGGTAGGCAGGGTAGGCAGAGCCTCACCTGTTGTCTTGAAAAAAATATATACTAACGGTCACATAAAATAAACATTCATTGATCTGTGTTTTAAATGTTTTATCCGTATGATTCCAATATTTTTTGTACATTGTCTCCAGTAAAAATCTCTAAATTCGCACAGTTCCCTATCAAATCCAGCAAAGCGGGGAGAGGTGAGACACCTCTGCACATGCAGTACCTGAGCTGTGGAGCGTTACACGCTTCTGTTTCTCAGCGTGTCACCATAACAATGTTTGTAGAAAGATGAATCATACAGTTATATCCACCATACACCATAAAAAGTTTAACTGAAAAGTTCAACTTAACTGTTAACATTGTACCTATCAGATGACCCAGGTTAAGTTAGTGCCTCGATGCTGTTGTGTGATGCCACTAACAAAATTCTCGATGCTATATAAATATGTTATTGATTGACTGGGGTGATGCCTTCACATACAGATCTGACATTACAACCTTATTCCCTGGTCCCCGTGATATTTGTTGTGGGATCATATTGGTTGAGGCTGGTTTAACATTTTTATTAGAGCTGGATTTCTTTTCCTCTTGATATAAAACAAGAAGTTAAGTAAGAAAAGACAGTGACATCACCTTACATGCATTTCTTACGGTATTTAATCCTGATTTGCAATATCATATTTAACTGATTAAATTGACAAAAGACATTTAGATATTTAAAATGTAAGTTGCTGATTGGTTGTTGTTTGACACTGTTAAAGGATCCCGTGGAAGGTAATCAGTGAAAAATGTGTCTAGAGCTCATGCCACCAACAATGAAATTGACATGTCTTGGTTATTTCAGGTTACTACTTATTTATTTTCAAGAACATAGATTACTTAATGCTGAGACATGTTTTTGCTTAGGCCATCATACAAGCAGTTTGATAATGATAGCCAATTTTTCATGTCTTCATAATTGTAAAGTCATGGACTGAGCAGGTTATAGGCGATATAGTGATTATTGATCGGGGGATTTATTCCAAAATTCAAGATAGGTTCATTATGTTTTATACAATTCTGTGCAAACTTTATTTCATTTTTATTTAGTTAAACACTGAATTTGGAGTGAAAAAAATTGTGATCAGCGTACTTGTTGAAATAATTGTTGGAATAATGTTCTCGAATAAAGGTCATTTTTGTAAACAAGTAAAAAGAATAAAAAAAAATATATAGATAAAAATAAAAGAATAGTATGTTGTCACAAAGAAAATTATCAAGATCAAAAATCCATGTAATTTTGAATTCTCCATGGGGGCGCCCAAACACCAGTTTGAGGGCCGCTTCTCTTGACTTATTGTTCTTCAATGTGTCACATTCTAGTGTGTTATAAGCCCTTTTTCCCATTATGCTATGATTATGAAAAAAAATTCATGGAATGGAATGAATTCTTCTAATGGGTCTGATGGTCACTCATTCCTTGATACTTGGAAGACCGTCTGACAGCACCGCAAAGCTGTATTATGAATACCAATTGAAATATCTGTCTTATGCTTGAATAAGGTGATTTGGCAAATAGTGTTGCATATTATTCACAAAATGGGAAACAACCGGTGTCACCGTGTGGCTGTGAAGCAGCAAATTGCATGAAAAAATATATCAGTGCCTTGGATCAAAATACTGTCAAAATCATATAAGTTACAATTTATTCGTGCTTTTGTTCAGCAGTGTATTTTAAAATATAGGTAATATAATAAGTATTTTGAAACGGTGTCTCAAAAAAGCCCTGTAGATGGGAGTTACAAAGAAAATGAGTTCTGTCTGAAGTTTAATCCACAAAATTATATTTCTGTGGGTGTCTCTCAGGGAGAAGACATGCTGGGTGTCTGTGGATCAGAGTCCCTTCGTCCACGGCCTCACCGGAGAGAACGGAGAATTACTGCTGAATGAGTGCGTCCAAGTCACAGAGGGGACGAAGACCAGGGAGAGACATCTTTTCCTCTTCAGTGATGTTATTGTCTTCGCAAAGCTCAAGTAAGAGGTGGAGATTAAAGTGAATATCGATGGATGGCAACCAAAAGGATAGCATAAAATGAACGGAAATACGTTCCTGGAACCATAACTCAATCAAAGAAATGTGCTATAGTACTGCTCTACATCCAGTGAAAGAGGAAGTGAAGCCAAATGTGTATCTCTGGATAGCTTCTTGATGTTTGACACACACAAATACACACACATGCGGGCTGTTTGTGGTTAATTGGTTTGATAGGGAGTTCACACACGGGGGCTTTCCTGTTAGGGGAAAGGGGGAAACTCAACGTTATACACACCCAAAATATTATAACGCTACAAACTGACTGATCTTCTGATCAAACTGACTGATTTTTTTTCAAGTAAACTCTTCCAGTGGATTGAGGCATGACAAGGTACAGTGACAGTGACCACAAACCCGTGCAGTCAATCAAATATGTACAGTTTATGGCAAAATGAAAAATGGAATGCGACTGGAAGATCAGCATATTTGTTTGTGAAATGAAAGAAATGACATAACAACACAATATTACAGTTTGATGTTAACATCTGAAACAATTCTGAGTGGACTGCTTTTTTACCCTTTTACAATTTCATGTCATTTCCTCCTATGTGCCAAAAACATTAACCTGAGCAAAGCTACAATAATTACAAACATTCTAAAATTATACATTGATGTCGTAAAGATGCATATCGTTGCACATATTTTACTGAACAAATTTTGGCAGGTGTGAATCATAATTGTAAAAAAGCCAACTTAAAAAAAAAAAAGAATTGCTTCTCCTTGAAAGTTGCTTCATTAATAACAAAATCAGCTGCATTCCAATCCATGCATACTAATGTAATAACCACACTTCATGCTTATAAGAACAAATAACGTTGGAATAATGTGTTGTGCATCTTTGCCATAGTAGAAACGGAGTTGAGTCACTCTCCAGTAGAAGGCAAATCCCATTCATTACTGGTACCACAACGCGCCCACTCTTTCTGTAATCACAGCTCTGACTAAAACGTGATTTAAAAAAACAAACAAACACTGGGGTCTTTAGAGTGAACACATTCATTTGTTTCTTCTCTTCATCATCATTCTTCACACAAGAGTCAGATCTTAGCGTCTTCAATGTTACTAAGGTAATAAGAATTACCATGTTCCAGATTTGTGCTATCTTGACGAAGTCAAAGAGGCATATTCTTCAAAAATGAGCACAAGAAAAAAAAAAAGAAGAAAATATGGCTTTATGTTTTCTGCAGGTCAACATCCAGCTACCATCTAAAACATAGGGTGAGCCTCGGAGATATTTGGCTTCATAGTTTTGAAGATGAGCAGGAAGACAAAGAAGGAACAGTGGATGACATTGACTTCGGGGTGACCCTCATCTTGGCCTGGGCTGTCACTTTCTGTTTGGTGTGTTTTCGGTGAGTGTACATCCAGCAGATGACACAAACTGAAACAGCCACAAGTGATGTATATTTCATACTCGGGAGTTTTTGACAATGAGTGGATTTATTGCTCTAGGGGTAAAATGTATCAGATTATTATCTAAAATATGAATGCCTTTTAACAAGGTTTCATTGTTGAAATAAGGATCAGATTATCTGTGACATTGGATCAAAAATGGGAAGTAGTATAAAGAAAGTTCTCTATGCTCCATTACAAGGCACGCTGCATGAAGCAGAAAAGAGAAGTAGCTGGTTGCCAAACTGATCCGCACAAGTGCAGTTTTTCAGAAGGAGATTCAGTATCTGGCCCTTGCAACACTGGAAAAGTGGTGGAGAAGCACTATTTATCCACAGTACAATTTTTACTGTCTAGACTAAAGAGAGTCAAAGAGCAATTCTCCCTTCAGTGTTTTTCCAATGTGAGAAGTTACAATTTAAATAATCATTAGAGGAAGTGCTTGTAATTTCTGTTAACCAGTGATAAATAGGCCTTCAGAAAAGTAATTGAAATCAAATCAGGCTGCTTTTACCGATTAAATTAGAACAACTGATTGTTCACAAATGCCCACTCACCTTGATGGGGCTTTGTTTGACCAATGGTTAATTGTTAGTTTTTTTGAACTAACAATTAATTTGAATAACTTATTCTTACTCACATGAACATGATTGTGAGGGCTATTATGCACCGTCTGCCTGCTTTGACATGACTTGATGATCTAGCTTATCAGACTTTAAGCTTACAACATGTTGCTGGATGCACGAGTGTTTGTCCTCTCAGTTTCCACTGATGGATGGCAAACCTCAACAAATGTAGCATAGGAGGAAGTCAGAAGTGTTTGACATGGAGATGCCGTGACGCAGCTTCCTGTTCCTATGACTCATGCGGTTTCCATAAGTTGTTAAAAGAGGCTGTAAAGAAACCTTCACTGCAGTTAATTCTCTCACTGGATTCACACCATGCTTTTTTATCCGCAGCTCTCCTGAGGCAAAGGGGCGCTGGTTGGACACTCTCTCCTGGTGAGACACCAAATCTCCCTTTCTACCATGGACAATAGCAAAAAATTCTCATCAGAGATGTTCTGATCTAAAAAGCTGTAATTAAGACTCACGCTTCTGTCGCTTTCCTTTATAAAGAACTGCTACATTTTTAGTGACCAAGTCAAAATTCGCAAGTAAAAATCTTCTATGATGCTGCAGGGGTTTCTGTGCAAGTAAACTGATTTAATGAACCTGCGCATCATGCTAGAGAATAATAATATTGAGAATGTTGCCCAAAGTCTGAGCGCCCACTGGGAGCTGTAAATCAACGAACTTGTCGGCAACTATTGTAAACAACTTGATCCTCTTTATTGCTGTTGAAAAATATGTGGGTTTGGCATTCATTCTTAATGTGCACCATTTGATGTGGTTGTAAACATCAGTGTTCACCTCCCTGAGCATGACACCATTATTGATTTTGGAAAAGAATTATATAGGTATGAAAGACTGGAACATAGTTTTATCTGTGCTGAGCTAAATTCCATTTGAGTTTCTGGACTTGTTGAATCGCAAATCAAGTATTAGATATGATTTCTTTTTTTTTTATCACAGCAAAATAAAGGACGCAAAGGCAAGAGCTGGAAGTGTTTCTTTCCCACCAGATGTCCTCATGAAGGTGTTGAGTGGCAGCGTTGTGGTAAGTCTGTCACTGTAAGGGAAAAGCAAAGTGTTTTTCAAATTGCTGACACTAATCCCAAGTGTGTCCCTTGATCTTTTCATGATCTCTCAGACCAAAACTCTGATGGCAGGTGGCATGGAACAATTCCCTGAGTTTCCATTTGACGTGAGTAAATTTTAGCATTTTCTTGGGATTGAAGATATTAAAACCCAAATGGCTTCTTGTGAAAGATGGCTGCACCTTTATGTTTACATTGAAGGAATGCTACAGACCCATGAGACCAGCTTATACAATTTCTAAATTACACAATTTGAAATGGAGTAGAGATGCCTGTGAGTGAGGAATCCTCTCAGATAAGAGGTGAAATGTTTTGAAGGGAAGAAATTCGAGTCCAGTTGTTACGAGAAGAAGATTTTGACATTGATAAAGAACAATTAAGCTTCATTTGTCTGACAATTTGTTTTTACCTCTTGTGCTATCAAATGTCACAGGAAGTGATGGAAGAGAAGTTTTGTGTGTATTTGTTTAAAAAAAAATAGTCTCCTGTTTTTCTTATTGAATTCAAGTTATTCTTGCATAATCATAACCACATCGCCTTTTTTTCTGTTATTTTGTTCCCAGGGCGATGCAAACGTCCCTTTGCTTTCAAAGCCATTGAATAATCAAGATAGCAAACTGGTGCAAGCTGGCGGTGAGTTTGAAGAGCTCTTGATTTTGCATTCATTATGTAATGGCAGCTTTGACAGAGGGAGGGGCTTGTAGATTGTGCTATGAACAGGAACCACAATCAACCACAGACACAGAAAAGGGAAATTAGTCTACTGATAAAAGCAAGCAAACCAACCTCTGTGCATCTGATTTTCTTTTGCTACATGAATGAGTTTGAATCATGAGTTTCGATAAACCAGGTTTCCAAGCTGATGGATGAACTATTTCCAATTCAAGTAGAAACCAAGTGGAGCCTGGTGAGGAAGCTACTAAAAGGCCCAAGTGGCATCAACAAAACAAGCCGATCAGATATAAACAGCCGGATGCAGCTGT
Organism: Fistularia tabacaria; assembly: GCA_901007705.1. NCBI lineage: Eukaryota > Metazoa > Chordata > Actinopteri > Syngnathiformes > Fistulariidae > Fistularia > Fistularia tabacaria. The sequence goes on along the minus strand of CAAKHD010013771.1, from coordinate 9,255 downwards.
TTGGTCAACCCCTCAGCAAAATATGCCCAGATGACTGCACATTTCCCAAACCACTCATAGTAAGTCGAGCCTCACATCTGTTGTAAAGAGAATATCTGTTTTAAGTGCCCTCCCTGGTGTCAGATTATTTTTCTCCCCAATATCTTCAGTAGTCTACCTATATTTAGAATATTTGGAGGATTTCAAAGACACACACCATGCTAACTTTCAGCATTTTTTAAGTACAGGAAGTCATTCTCCAGTGTGCACAGCTACAAGGCCAATGTCGATGTGATAATGTCACCTTTCCTCTTCTACATCCTCATCCTTTCACCAGGAGATGCTGGTCCTTCTGAGGAAGAGGGGGCCGTCCACGGAGGGAGTGTTTCGCAAACCGTGCAACAACAAACACATGAGGGACATCAGAGAGAAGCTCAACAGTGGGATGGAGGTAGACATGGAGAGTCTGCCTGTCGTTCTGGTGGTCGGACTGCTAAAGGTATGATCTCACAAACTGTGCAATTATCCAAATACTTTTGTTCTTTTGTTTTTTATTTTAAATATGAATAGACATTACAGTGCAGGTTTGACTAATCTTTATTAACAGTGCTGGACATTGATCTCCATTGTGTAATCACAAATGTGATTGTAACTTTGTAAAAAGATAACTAAAATTACCATCACTACTGAACCTGTTGGATTGTAACAAAATCAAGGTACATTACCAAAGTAATGTACAGATACAGAGAATCAGGTCAAATGTTAGCAGATGAATTGCTAAGGGAGCAACAAGAGGAAAAGAAGAATGAGACTTCATGTAATTTTGTTGTAGTCATACTTTAGTGATGCCATTCTATGCCTCTGACCCTCAAGTATTATTGTTGTGTTATTTAATTGCTGCCTATTACATTACTTTTTGAGAAAAAGAAGCAAATAATTAAAAGATAGAGAATGAAAAATTAAAGCGGAATTATTACTGAGTTCAAACCTGTCTCCTCGTATACCTTCATGTCCAAAACATGGGCAGTTCCCATTGTATTCATAGGTATCCCTTTTCTATATCAACTCCAGTTTGTGTGTAAAAGTGTAATCATTCTTAAAGTTCACTGTTTTTAAAAGTAATTGTACATCCACCATTTCTGCCAAAGGGGCTTTAAAATCTAACTGAGAACCCTGCAGTACAGGAGAGGCTGATTCATTCTCACTCCTAACGTTTTTCTAAATTCAACTAATGAGAAGTCTCTGGTTCTTTTCATGTAGAGTTTTCTGAAAGAACTTCCTGGTAGCCTGCTGATATCTGAACTTAATGACAAATGGATGGCAGCTCTGCAAAATTTTGACACCCAGCAGAGAGTTCTGGAAATCAGAAAGTGAGTAATCATAAGCTCTACACGGTCATTTGCCAGTGTCTTCAATGTAATGGGATTTTATGTCAATGATCTTTGTTTGTGCTTCATGTGGTCATTTCTAAAGTAAAGTATTGGGCATTTTGAAGAGTTCTGCAAAACATTTCATGTCACCAGTCTGTCACCTAAAGACAACCTGTTTCTGTTTTTATTCTTTCCTCTGATTGAAGTTGGACTGTAAGTTAGACTTGCTGAACAAAGCAGGGCCAAGCCAATGTTTCTTTTCTGTTCTTTGGAAGGATTGTAGATGAGCTCCCGGGGGCCAACAAGCTCCTCTTGCAGTATCTCCTCTGCATCCTACATCACATTCTCAGAAGCGCTGATGTTAACAGGATGGATGCCTACAATTTGACTGTATGCATCGCCCCCAGTCTCCTGCAGCTAAATGTGACCGGGCTGGATGAGCAGAAGGAAAAGATGAAAAAGGTAAAGGGTTGTGTTATGAATATACATATGTTATTTCCTTTGAAACGGCATTGTTCAACTAAAACAACGTCTTAAAAGGTTGTTACAGATTTTTTTGTTTAACTACAAGAACTCAATCAGTTTAAGAATACACCCACTGATAGTTGCTTTGTTTTAAAATTTGCAACAGGTCACTGAGTTGACGCAGTTCCTGATTGAGCATTGTGAGATGCTTGGTGACGGTATCCCAAATCTCCTCGATACCGATGAAGGTAAAACACTGCATCATTTAAACACTATTCCCTCCCCTTTACTTGCCCCTTATTTTTTCATCTTTTGGCTATTAGAATAGATGTCAATTTTCATTACACATTCTGGACCCTTATCAAGCCCTCCTTTTCTTTCTCTACAGAATCATTGTCTTCCCATCATCATGACTCTGCGTATGACAGCACCGACCCAGATGGAGAGGGGGGAGAGTTTACAATCCCCAAGCATAGAAACTGTGGGTCATCTCCTTCTCTAAGTCCCAGCATCACGTCTTCCTCTTGGTCATCTGATGCTTTCTTCATCACAAGGCCAGGTATTGACCGTCGCTGCTCAGAGCCCATTATCCTTCCCTCTTTGAAGAGTCAATGCAGCCGTGCAAGGAGCCATGATGACTGCTCTATGGAGAGAAGGGATTTTGAGGAGCAGCCTTTGAAAAAGCAGATCTCTGACGATTCCTTCTTGCTCAAACAACGAGAACTTATGAGGCCAGTACTATCTTTTCCAAACGGAAGTGGCAGCTCTGATGTGGATATTGCACCTAATCAAGTTAAGGATTGCTCATGCTCATCCCTTGAGAGCACTGCCTCCAATCAGTCAGAGGGCTCTTTTTTCGCAAGCTCCCCTGTGGGGTCACCATCCTGCTCCAGGAGGATGAAGCCTATCTGCCAGACTGCGGTACATGCAGAAAAGAAGCGATCATTCTCCATGAGAGTTCCCAACATGGTCTTAACAAGGGCTAGGAGCTTCGGAGGATTCGGCAGGGGCAGCTTTAAGAAGCACCCCCAGAAAGAAAACTCATTTCCCTGTGAAACGCTACAGGAGGACTCTCAGAGTGAAGCGGATCCTCCAGTTAAAAACAAGCCGCGCCCTTTCTCAGCAATCGAAGTGTTCATGCAGGTGGATAGCAGGTTGCCATGCAGGCCACCCTCATACGAGGAAGCTGTACATAATCTGCCTTCACCTCCACAGTACAGATCAATGACTGTCTATGATGCAATAGAGCTGGAGCGACGTTCTCGGCCATCTTCTGAAAATTTTGACTATCCAGCCTCTTGCATGGTTGCCAAGTACCATGACTGTCTGGCGCAGGCATCATGGAACAAAAGTAATGGCATTCAGCACCAGAATTTCCGCCAGAGAGCTTTGTCTGAGTCTGTGGTTACAGGTCGTCATGGGGTTATGTCAAGGAGATGCAGTCATCCTGTGTATGAGGACTTTTCATACGCCAAGGAATCTTATGTTTGATGAGTAAAGTTGGTTCAGGGATTTTCGTCAGTTTATTGTTGCTTGGACCATCTCTCAAAAGATAATAAATAAAACAAGTAGATTGTAAGATGGCGAGCTGAACTCTTGTCTCCTCAATCACTTCTTTCTCATCCTATCAACATCTCCTTTGAGAAAGACACACTGTCCAAAAGGGCCCCTGATGGTGTATTAATTTCGGGGCAATTCCACAATACTGTAGTACTGTGAATTTCTAGTCTTGTCTCTCGCCAGTCTACTTGTCGCATTTTCTGTACAATTTGCTTGGCAAGACAGGAAAAATGTGTGAAGTTGTACAGTATATAGTGTCTTTTCTCGAAATCGAAATACATCAGCTCTGGTTATTGTGGCTTAATTTTGCCAATGTTCTGCCAACACACTTGCATTGTCTTAGAAGTACTATTCTTTGTACAAATTATGAATTCATTATTGCTAAAATTGCAGAGAGGCCATCTGGTAATTGGGAAATTGCTGTCTGGATCCCCTTGCTCTTCATACTGTTGAGGTGTCCTTGAGCCAGATGCTGAACCCCTAACTGCTCCTCATGAGCTGGGTACATCCCTGCATTGCAGCCTGTGTGTAAGTGAGGCAGTAGAGTTCAGTAAATAAAAGTTTTTTCACCGTGGTAGATGCTGTAGTCTATCGCAAAGAAGCTATAATCACCTTTTGTTCAACATTGTTTTTCTCTGTTCGTATGAAATTGTCGAAACAGTGACGTGTATAGTGGAGCAAGTGAAGAATGTGTATGTTTCTTGTTGTAAAACTTCATCACATTAAGTGATCTTTTTCTTTCACTACATTTAAGCACTTTTTGGACAAGGACCCACAGTCTGTGTGATATGCTAGAACGCAAATAATGTAAAGAGCTATTTCAGAGTCATATATTCCTTACATAAGTTTTGGTTGAAAAAAGTACTCAGTTGGTGATGCATGAGCAACTAAGAAAATTATTTTTTAAAAAAAAGGCCCAAAAAAACTGTGTTTCCTTTTTCTGTTTCTTCAAAGTTTTTGACAAGTTATTTTATCTTTGGTCTTTGGCTGTGCCCTCATTTGTTAAATCGGTTGTATAAGAGACGCTAATAAGCTTCATCTAGAGAACATCATGTTCAGGCACATGTGCTAAAAGAGAAGGAAACCAGACATGATCACATGGATAGTTTGGTTTTTCTCTGAATTGCTGTTCTCTGTCTGATGTAGAATCTTCTTCCTTCCTTTTTGAGTTGTGTCAGTGAGTTGTATCCTTCTGTTAAAAACAAACAAACATGCAAATATCAGAATGAGCCTACACATGAGATGAAAGTATCCTTTTTATTGTGGATCTCTATTGTAACGTCTTGCGAAGACACATAGTTTAGTAGTTGCTGTACATGAATAAAGGAAGTTATTTTAGATCATTTACATTCTTACATCACCACAAGCCTACAAAAACATTTTTATAACGAAGCATATCTTTAAATATCAAGCATTACAAATCTCCACAAAAATTCAGTTTGTAGATGGTGGCAAATTGTATAGTCTTAAGATCAGATAAGATAATACTTTATTGATTCCCATAGGGGAAATTATTTATATTGATTATTATAAAATATTTGGCTATTATATTTAATTTGCTTGGTGTAAACGGGGGTTCGTCAGTTTTTCTCTCTCCTCACTAGGTTGAGGTGGATGGTGTCTTTAAGCTGTAATCAAGGTAGAGCCAGGAAAACAACCTCTGCCCATCTGTGAGGAAATCAATTGAAGTATCAAAGGGAGTTCAAATTATTGGCCACAGGTCTCAGCAAACCATACGCATTTCACAGAGACAAACTATGTGCATCACAGAATGTTGTAGTCATTGCTCACTGCAGGAGAGCAGTGCAACAACTTATGGGGCAGGCAGCTTAAAGATTCCCTGGATGGAGGACATTTGCAGAGATTACTCCCCCAACAATACCCTGGCCACTCATACCCTGGACATACAACCGAGGTCCTCTAACTAGAATCATTACGGACCAGAAGGCTTGATGACCACTGACTGACTTCATATTTGCCCTACACTGAGGACACAAAGCCACTATTTTGAACTTTCTTTAAAATCTGTTAGTTATATAACTGATAACTGCTGATTTGAGAACTTTTAGCGGACTTAAGAAGTTTGTTAAAAATCAGTACCCCAGTGGCTGAGCGTAATTCAAGCACCACATCTAAGAACCAGGGACAAAACCAGTTGCAGCCTGCTATAGAGAAGAAAATCCAAGGCCACAGACCCCAAGTAAGGTGCCAAAGTCCAGCAGCAAAAACGAGTGGGTAACGATTGATGCAGACCAAGGTGTGATCCTGGAGGGAATCCGAGGTACAGTGGATGAAGAAAAAATTGAGAGAATGGGTGACCCGATCTACTTTTATGGGGCAGAAAGGTGTGGAACAAAAGAACAAAGGAAGGAAACACGAACCCCAACCAAGTCCAGAGGAAAACAGAAAACTGAGCACCTTAACAGAGAGAGAAGGAATTTGAGGAACTGATGGAAGAAATCATCAGTGGAAAAGAGAGAAGGCATAGACCTCCCGCAACTAGAGTTGAGGAGATGTCTGGGAACTCTGAGGAGAGCAGAAAACCTCCAAATTTGACGCAGGAAAAAGGAGAATGCAATAACATCCTTCTACAAGGACCCCTTCAGATTGGTGAAAGGCCTCTTTGTAAGTGAAAAGAGAGGACCCCTTAAGGTGCCAAAGAGGGAGCTGGAGCATCACCTGAAGATGGCATACTCAGATGAGCAAAAACTGGAACAAAGGGAGCTACCAACAGACATGCCGCCAATTCCCCATCCAGAACACCAATTTGACGACAGCCCCCCAAAGTGGTCTGAGATCAACATTGCAGTGAGGAAGGCAAGGAAAGCTGCTGCACCAGGACCTAAGGAGTTCCTTGCCAGTTGTATAAGAACACTCCAAGAGTATTGCCGTTCCTCTGGAGACTAATTAAGGTGGTATGGAAGAAACAAACCATCCCAAAAGCATGGCGACGAGCGGGGGGGGGTTAGTAATTGGAAGTGGGCATTGTGGCAGACTACATCATATCCCGTCTAGCCTTTATCATGGCAATGGAGGTGATCATCTGGGCATCTAGATAGGTAGTCGGAGGGGAGCGTCTGCAGGCTGGACAGCAGCTACCTCTGATTCGTGCCTACATGGACGAAATGACCACCTTGACCTTCACAATCCCCTGTACTAAACGCCTATCAGAGAAGCGTCACTCCAACATAACATGGGCAAGGATGAAGTTGAAAGTCAAGGAGCATATCCATCGTGAAAGGAAAGCTTACCAACCACATTTCCACATCAATGAAACGCCTATTGCTTTGTTATCAGAGCGTCAAGAGCCTTGGACGCTGGTACAATGCAAGCCTCAAAGACACAGAACAGTGTGGCCAACTGAAGGAAGAAACCATCAAAGGTTTGATTAAGACTCCACTTTCAGGCTAGTTGAAGCTGTGGTGTCTGCATTTTGGATTGCTTCCCTGCCTGATGTGGCAGCTGACGGCGTACAAGTTCCCCTTCTCCAAAATTGAGAAGAGGGCTGTCAGTGGATACATCAAGAAGTGGCTGGGATTCCCCCGTTGCCTGAGCAACATTGGGCTGCATGGTCATGGGGCACTGAAGCTACCTGTCTCTAGCCTCACTGAAGCGTACAAGTGAGGTTGAACATGACCCTGGCAGAGTCTCAAGATGCAGCCATACGTACAGCTCCTACCAGACTGGCAACTGGGAGGAAGTGGACCCCAGGTGAGGCTGTAGAGCAGGCACAGGCTGCCCTCAGGCATGGAGACATTGTGGAACATGTGCAGCAAGGAAGAGATGGATTTGGATTTAGGGAAAGTCGACCTACATTGAACAAGACAACACCTGCAGAGAGGAGAAAGCTGGTAGTTGCTGAGATCCGGCACCAACAGGAAGCAGAGAGATGTGCACAGGCAGTGTCACAAGCTAAGCAGGGCAAGTGGACTACTGGGGAGAACCTGGAGTGCCATAAGCTCACTTGGAGAGATCTATTGGAAATGGAAGGAAGGCAAATCAGCTTCATCATAAGGGCCATCGATGATGTTCTTCCGACACCCAAAAATTTCAACCAGTGGATTTGAGAAGACCCAGCATGCCCTCCCTGCGAAACCCCACCAACTCTCAGGCACATCCTCACCAGCAGCAAAACCATGCTGTCCCAAGTCTGATACACCCAAAGACATGAACAAGTTGTATGCCAACCTGCAATCATCCTGGAAGGAAGGCGAACATACATCAATCCCTGGGTCTATCTATCTATCTATCTATCTATCTATCTATCTATCTATCTATCTATCTATCTATCTATCTATCTATCTATCTATCTATCTATCTATCTATCTATCTATCTATCTATCTATCTATCTATCTATCTATCTATCTATCTATCTATCTATCTATCTTTCT
>CAAKHD010013770.1:289162-320465 GCA_901007705.1 Fistularia tabacaria | reverse complement strand
TTGTTTCCGCCTCTTAATTTTAAAAAAAAAAAAAAGGCACTTGTTTTTTTTTAATAAGGGGGGGTTTTGGTTCGGGGGGGGGGGGGGGGGGGTTAGTGAGCTTTGTGTGGGCAGGCACCCCTTGATGCTGCTTTTCACAAAGTATTTCTCTGCTTCCGGGCTTCACTTCAAGTTGTCGGGACAGTGAAGTCAATCTCGCTGAGTCCGCGGTGGACTAGAGCCGGACTGAGATACTCTGAGTGTGACATATGACTCAGCGCTGTTATACAATGGATCACTGCAGTAAGTGCAAACAGGAAGTAGATCACTCAAACTATTCTCAACATTCAAGTGATTTTAGCCTAAAGAGAATTGAGGGAAACGTCATCCTTGATCAATGAACAGCAGCAAACAATGAGGACCTTTCAGGAAGACGTCCCATCCTGTAAAGCCTCACTCTTGTTTATAGTGTCTTTCGTTCATTAGCATTAGTTGGACACATATGTTGATTCTGTGAAACTGTTCAAGTGTTTGAATAACAGCAGGCACAACCGAACCTTGTTCTGCCGCTCCATCTGTTGTCTAGCGTTCTCGCTCTTCTGTGCGGTGCTGCGTTCTCCTGCCAGCTCTGCGTTTAGGCTGTCCACCTGTCAACGGAAAAGAGTGGGAGAAGAAAAAGGAGAGCTCAACCAAGTAACACTTGAGGTTTGCAGTTTAAATGAGTGTTTTGATGTTTATGGTGCAGATTCTGTTGAACAAAAGGCCCTTGTTTTCATATATCTCACCCCACTTAGGTATGGGCATTTTTAATCCTGTCAAGTTTACCTGCAGCGCCGTCTTTCGGATGCGTTCATTGAGAAGCTCAATGGTGCCCTGGTCCTCCTCCAGCTCCTCCACCAGCTGGGAGACCCGAGCCTCCAGCCTCCTCTTCTCCTCCAGCAGGGACGACCTGACACACATCCCTGTTACACTCCTGACCAACCCAGACTACTAGAAACTGCACCGATCCCGTTCCACAAAACATTACTTTTGTCCTCTGCAGATCAAAAAGATTAGCGCAACGTAAAATTGGACAGCAGTCTAAATGTTCAAAGCACTTGGTGACACTGACTTTCCAGAGGCGCTGTTGGAGATCTCATCAGCCAGCTCATCCCTCTCCTGCTCAGCATGTCGACGGGCTCTCTCTGATGCAGCATGGTCCTACACAAATTACACCCACACCCACACACAAATTTACCAATTGGAAAGAAGGAAAAAGAACAGCAACAGAGACAACACATCAGACACTAAGTTGATTGTGGCTTCCTGATACTGAAGAAATCTATCCATCCAGTCTGTTTACCTCCTGCAGCTGCAAGATTTCAGCTTCTAAGCCCTTGAGTTTCTTCTCATTCTCTTTGGACTGAGTGAAGATCTCGTCTCTGGAGGCTCTGGCCTCTTCCAGCTCCCTCTGATAGTCCTTCATCTGGGCCTGCAGGAACACAGAAATTGGCCAAATTAAAATCAGCAGAGCAGCCGGCTTTACTTCGGTTGCAAGGTTCCTGAGAGTGCATATGAGTTTGTGTGTGTTTGTGTGTTTGTGTTTGTGTGTGTCTGATTGTGCGCACCTGTAGTTTTCTGAGCTGTTTGATAGCCTCTTCCCTGCCTTTGTTAGCAGCTTCGATCTGGCCCTCGACCTCATTCAGGTCCATCTCCAGCTTCTTCTTGGAAGCCACGGCAAGTGTCCTCTGCTTCCTCTCATCTTCCAACTCTGCCTCCATTTCACGCACCTGATGGGTAGAACAGAGCGAGTAAATGAACCCCAGTGCAGGCATTCGATAAAAAGGAATCACCTTTAAAGTCCAAAAAAAAAAGATAGTGTGTTCATGTGGACCTGTTTGACCAGGGCCCTCTTCTTTTCGTCTCCCTGCTCGTCTCTGGCTTGCAAGTCTCGGTCAAACTGGGCCTTCATGGCCTGCATGTTGACCTCCAGACGCAGCTTGGCATCTTCTGTGGCCTGCAGCTCATCCTCGAGCTCCTCCAGCTGCGTTCGCATCTCTTCCACCTGTTGCTCCAGCGTACGCTTGGACTTCTCCAGTTCGTGGACCTGTTTGCAGCCATACAGACAGAAAGTGAACCGAAACTCCTGCAGTGGATTTCTACGGCATTACTTTCCTCAAGTCTGGATGCTGTTTGCATGTGACATTGGAACAAGAGAAACTAAACCGCTACTCTAACACCAAGATATAAATGTAGCAGCAGTAGATTGGAAGCGGTCTGAGCAAATTTGACCTTGAGCCCATGTGGGTGAAATTTAAATAACTGCAGGTTTGCATTATATTTCAGATTGAATATCCTTGGGCTAAACTGAACTTTTCCAACTAAATAAACTTTAAGGCTAAGTCACCTATTCAGCATAAAATGGGGATAACTATCGAAACATTAGTCTCTATATAATATATGATTTAGTGAAAAAAAACAAGGATTATCATTTACAGTGATGATTCAAGCGTAACTCGTCCTCGAAAAATGTATTCTGCCCTTACATTCAACTTAAAAAATTCAAAGGTCACATACATTTTTCCCAACATCATCCTTAGAGCTCATCAGATCCTCCATTTCAGCACGGAGCTGCTTATTAAACCTCTCCAGCTCCTCTTTGGCCTCCAATGCCTCCTCCAGAGCTCTAGCCATGGACAGAGCCTTGGTCTCCTTCTCTCGGGCCTCAGCCTCGGCACGGTCGCGCTCCTCTGCGTAACGCGCTGAGATGGTCTTCTCCTCAGCCAGCATCTGTTGCACACAAGGCAAATGTGGCCTTATTCTTTATTTACTTACACATTTATTGAACAGGAACAAATGCATAAAACATTTATTTCATATAAAACATAAAACAGGTGTTACGCATATGAGTATCTAGCCAACGGTACACTCTTAGGCATTTACAGTTAAAGCAACAGTTAACAAGTCAAGTTAAAACAGGTAATTCACATTAAAATACAAACAAAGACAAAAACGGAATAACACAACGAGATAAGGGCAGGAGATTAAAATAGTAAAATAATATGCATGAGCCCAAGTTCACAGACTTGTTTCAGTTTCAGCTGGTGTTTTGCATGTGTGTTAAAGCTCTGAGTTCTGTTTTGATTTCAGGTGGCAATCTGTTCTGACATGTGGTTCCTCTTACTGAAAATGATGACTAACCCAATGTAATTCTGCAATTTTTGCTGTTTTACAACTTACAACTACTGCCTCTTGCACCCCTAATTCTAATTCTATATTTGATTTGAGAGTTTACCTTCAGTATCCTTTTAACTGTTCAAAATTTATCAACCTCATTCATGGACATCTTTTCAGATATATCACAATCTAACTGGTGTACCTGGTCAAATTTCTTTTGCTTCTTCTCTAGGTTGGAGACAATTTGCCTCTGGTGATCCAGGTCCACCATTAGATCGTCCAGCTCCTGCTGCAGTCGGTTCTTTGTCTTCTCCATCTTGTCCATGGCCATGGCCTTCTCATCCAAACGCTGGCTGGTTAACTCCATGTCCTTCTGGAGTTTTCTCTTCACCTCCTCCAGCCCCTCCATTGCTCCTACATCATCTTCCAACTTCTTCTTTGTCTCGGACAGCTGTGGGAATTTGAAAGCCATTAGTAAAATACATAAACAACACACATGCAGATTTACTTTAGTAATACAGACATACTATTGATCAGTAGCTGTGTGTTTTATGGGTCTGATCTATGTCTTAAAACGATGATGTCTGCCACAACCCTCCTACCTGAGCCTGAACCGTCTGTAGCTGTTTCTCCAGGTTACGCCGTGTCTCCTCATCTTCCTCTTGCTGCTCAAGCAAGGTGTTCTTCTCCTCCTCCAGTTGTCGGACTCGGCTGCTCAGGTTTAGCTTCTGACGCGTCTCCTCCTGCAGCAACTCCTACGCTCGTAAAAAGAAAAATTAAATGGATCAGATATGCAAGAGACTGTCTGCCGCAGCAAATCAGACAATGTTTATTTTGAAAACTTTCTGAATGTAATAATTGATAATTGATTGTGGTTTTTGCTTTGTGTAAACCGACCTTGGCAGCTGGATAGATGTGTTTGTCAACTCATGGGATTTGATCCCGTTTTCAGTCTGCATTTACCAATTCTCTGATTGATTTCTTTGGTGAATTGGGGTTTTCATTTTTTTTTTTTAATCAACAAACAATAACATTGATAGATTAGGGGGAAAATAAATCAAGATAAAGTTCAGTTTTGCTCTCTCTGGAAAGAAAGTGTGCTGATGATGTCGTCCTTCATACTTGTGTGTCTTGCAGTTGGCTTCCGAGGTTTTCAGTGTCCTTGGTCAATTTGATTCCCTTCTTCTCAGCCTCCTCTAAAAGGGTGGAAACGTTGTCCAGCTCCGTCTAGTAGATCAAAATAATACCGTCAAATCTCTCATGAATATATGATCACCGATAAACTGAAAGAATGATTCGTTACCTGTAGTTTGTGTGAGCGTTCGGCCAGCTCCCCCCTGGCCCTCTCCACCTCAGTGGTCCTGGCCATAAACTCCTGCAGCTGGGCCTCTAGTTTCTTCCTCTTATGTTCTGACTCTGTCTTTGTCTGCTGTAGACTCTTGACCTCGCTGTTCAGCTCTTTGTTGTCATTCTCCAGGCTCTGCTTGTTCTTTTCCAGGTTGGCCTTGAACTGCGTCGAGCACAAACACCTTCACTCAGCTCTGTGTTTCGCTTCTGAATTGAGAGTAAAGAATTCATGTTGTGTAGTTACACTCACTCTCTTGGCCTGATCCAGCTGGTCAGACAGTTCCTCCAGTGCAGTGCAATGCCTCTGCCTGATTTCCTGGATCTGGGCCTCGTGGTTTTTAGCCTCCTCATCTATAACCTTCTTCAGCTCAGCCACTTCTTGCTCTCGCTTGGACCTGATGTTCAGATATTCAGGCACATTTTAGGAGGGATGATGATTTCTGAGAAACTCCATCATACACAATGTTTTGGATATTTAAATGGTTATAATCTCAACTTGTTTTTCTGCAGAATATACTGGGCTCCCTCACTTATCTAAAAGTATTTTAGATAAGTTGATCAAATCTCCAGTTATCACATAAAAATGTTTTGGGTTATTAAAGAAGGTTAGTAACAAAAATCAAGAAGACATGGGTAAAATCTTTTTAAATGAAGAAGTCACTCAACATGGTGCTGGCCCAAAAAGTTCTGTAACCATTTTTGGTTACAATGGAATAAAGAATGGTGTCTTTCAAGGTGTTTGGCAACCATGCTCAATGTGATCAGACAAACAACTGATAAAGATTCAAATTAGGACCTGAGTTCTTGCTGGGCAGCAGTCGTATCCAACGTGTCCTCTAGCTCTGTCTTCAGGGCCTCAAGCTCTTCACTCAAGTCCCTCTTGAGTTTTTCAGCTTTACTTCGACACATTTTCTCAGATTCCAGATCTTCCTGGAGCTCAGCAAGCTGGGACTGCAACTCCCGCACCTGCTTCAGGGCATTGTTTTTGTGAGCCGACTCCTCATCACCCCTGGCAGGAGACACACAAGATATTTTAATGTACTTCATGATGACACTTCAACACTGATTGATAAAAAAACATTGGAGCCTCTTTGCATTTAAACAGCAAGTGTTTAAGACACATGATGCTGAAAAGAATAACAGCATCTAAATGTCAATAGATGCCCAAACAATATATTAAATGCACTCTGTGGCAATGTTGACTTCCATGTGATAGAAATTCTCCTCATCACGAACAAAGACGACACCATTGTTTAAAGTGTGCCATCTGATTTTACTACAAGGCCCACCAAGAGTAATAAATGCTAAGTGGTCCTGGGCTGTGACTAAACTGATGAGACGTGTGTGTGAAATTTGCCTGAGAGATGTTTACCAATCACCCCTGTTAACAGAATTACTGTCCGGGTGTAAGAAGGAAATTAATGACAAGTCAGATTTAATCCTTGGAACCAACTTCTGAATAAATGACCTCCACAGCTGTTCACTGCATCCGCATTCAGTTTTATGAGTGCTGACGGACAAAATACTGAATAATTAAGGTTCATTTTCACTTCAACTCCAGATTTTTATAGCAAGTAAGTAAAAATATAAATTTAAAAGGAGAACAATTTTTATTATATGATTTTATCCTCAGGCCCAGAGGCTACCCAGACACCTTTTTTCCAGCTTAAACTGGATTAATTTTTGCTCAACCAGGATAAGATATTTTAATGGTAAAAAGGGTAGCTTGTGTTGGGTTTCTCTCACTACCAAGAACTGATATCCTCTTCAAGCTCAGCTCTTTATCCCTTCATGTGGAAAAACTACTGACATGACAAGCAGAGCTTCAGTCACAATCAATTTGTGTGTAATCAGACATGGCTGCATTCAAGATGAAAGGTCTCCACCAGTTTTGTATGCAGCAGATACGGCAGCTAGAACCGGTGAGTATGCTCTGAAAGCCTGACAAATAGCACTACGCACCTACAAGAATAAATATGAGCTAAAACTGCTGTAAATTGTGCTTCAGGTCTACCTAGTGGCTCGGCTGCATATTTTGGTATCTTAGTGGAGTTGAGTTGAAATGCAAATAGATCATGTAATATGTGTGTTGGGTATGCCAAACACCCCTGAAGTGGAGTAACTGTACCCCATCTGTGATCTATGATTAGAGTTAGAGTGTTTGGAATGTTATCTGCATTGTCGTGTCTATGAGATTTGACCCACTACTTTGAATCCGACTGTGGAATTAACATTGGTTGAATAGCTATTAATAGTCCATAATGTTTTGGTCACTTTTTTAACTGAAGCAATTATATTTTGTTAAAGCTGTATATTTCCTGACTATCTGCTGCTTTCACCGACAGCTCCCAATCTATATATAAGCTCATGGAGGCGGGATGGAGGAACAGATCGTTTTTCCTCTGGCAGCAGAGGTACTCGCATCATTCTATTAACGACATCTGAAAAGAAACTGGACAGGCAGATTAGCTAATTTCTCATCCGAAAGATGCTGTTTTGTTTTGTTTCTTGTAGTACTGCAGACTAATTTTTTAATCCACATGCTGGTCTGTCAAAACCCTGGCTCTTAAAAAGTTTTTTTGAAAAAATAACGTATTATAGTGGTGGTTGTTACTGTTGGCTAATTTTGTCTATATAGTGGCTAAAGACTAATACAAGGATTGTATTTGTGTTTGCATATTTAGTTTGTGCTTACACAGGCCATATTTTGTAATAGGTGTGCTGACCTGGCCAAAGCAGCCTGGAGCTCCTCCTCCTTCTTGGCAAGTTGAATCTTTAGCTCTTCGATTTGCACCTGAAGCTCAGCGATCTGGTCCTGGAGGTCAGTTGTCTCAGCGTCCAGCTTGCGCTTAGCCTTCTCAAGCTCCTGCCGCGTTTTCTCTTCCTTCTTTAAACGCTCTGCATTGAAAGTGGGTTTGAATGCATTGTAAACAATGAGTAATGGAAGGTAACAAATCATAAATTGAAACAAAATATCTAATAATTAACAGGCAGGCAGAGTCTGGAAGCCAGATTGTCTGCTTTGACTCTCCCTTATCAACTGTAGCCTGCTGTGCAAGATGAAGGCTCATAATGAAACTAGATGTCCTATATTTCAACTTTGTGTTGATCTGCTTTGACATCAAATCTCGATTTACTAGGACAGTTTATTTGATATATTATAGACAATAGAAGATTATCTATCATACTTGGCTTGGCTCACAAGGCTGTTAAGACCGACATTTTCATTTATTCTGAGTCCAAAACCTTGGCTCACAGGTGCTTAAATTTAGCCGTTTACAGAACTATGAAGGCCAAAAATTTAACCTTATCAAAATAAATAAAATACAAAAACAAAACACATATGTATTTTAATAACTCAAAAATACCAATCACAGGAGTTTGTTCAGCAGTAGATTGACTCCACCAAGGTGCACAACGAAACGTTATAGGAAGTCAGTCTTGCCTGTGGCAATCAGACTGCTCGGGCGGGTAAAAACACCACACCATCTCATCTCATCTCATCTTATTATTCTTCTAGTTGTATTTTGCTCTTTATTTTTGACACTAGTTATATGTCATTATCTAATTTATTTATTTCTGTTCATCTTATTTTATTTATTTCTATTTCTTTACTGGATGAAGCAACATGTCCTCCAGGATCAATAAAGTATTTCCAATGCTCATTTGGATAAATAAGACCTTGTTAGCTGCAAGTAGTTAGCCAGACTTAAAGGAGCTGTAAATAGGCCAGTTAAGTAGTAAAACTAGAATGAGGAGTTGAGCAGTATTGTGCTTGTGCAGTGAATCAAAGAGTTATGATTTTAGGAACTTTTTATGCATCTGATGTCTTGATCATAGAAGTCGCATTTTGTGTTGCATGCTGGGAATGTTGGGAGGGCGGGGGGTAAAACTGAAGGAATCCAGAGCTGACTTATTGTATTGGACACACGCCAACATTCTAATTGGATGTGTTGACCCACATCCATTTAAGCAAATCTTTTCATTGGCACCTTAAAGAAAAATACACTTATTCTTCTTAAACTTTGGGTAGAAATTGCAGGTAACAGATGCCTGTCAGAGTACCTTACCTTCCAAATCCACCATCATCATCTCCTGCTTGTTCTTGACCTTGCCCAGGTTCTTTGCCTTCTCCTCCTCCTCTGTCAGCAAGATTGTCGCTTCATTGATCCGATCCTCCAGCAGCTTCTTCTCCTGTCAGGTAGGAATTTTAGAAATGTGAGATAACTCAACTAGCGTTTAAACAATTATTAGTGGAGTGTCAAGAGACTCAAAGGTAAAGCCAAGCAGATTCTGGTGAATACTACATACGCACTGCTTGTTATCTCACTTTCAGTGCGAATGAAAAATAAAAAGTGAAAAAAAGAGGGACTTTTTGGGAGGAATTCCTTAATTCATCATTAACCTTATTCATTATTGTACCCCAATGAATTCATATTAACAAAGCTTGTCATGCTTTCTGTATTCTATTTAACAGATATGAATCCTCTGACCTTGATGAATTTGGAATTCTGGTCCTCAAGGAGCACAATGTCTTCCTCCAACTTCTTGATCTTTGCCTCAGCTGTCACTTTATCCAGCTGCAGCTTTTGTCTTGCAGCTTCTTCCTCATCAAGCTGCTCCTCCAGGTCCTGTGAGGAGAAGACACAGACAGACTTTGCATCAGCTGAGCTCAGCTAGACCAAGGTCTGAAACAGATGGGGCAACTGTGGTACAAACATTTAAGGGTGCCTGAGAGACTGAACGCAAATCTTTATAACATTGAATACATTCATTTACAATGGCAGGTCTTGCATAAATAGTTTTGCATTTCAACTATTGGTCTGATTAACAGGTGATTTTCGAGAAATTCACCTGGGACCTCATCAGTCATAGTTTTAGGAAATGAAGTTTTTGGAGAATTGTCAGAAAATGTCAAAAATGTTACATTTACCAGAAATTAAAATGTTTAAAGACTGAATGAAGCATGAAAATCATTTGTCAAGTAAAAGATATAAGTTTTAACATAAATTGAAACAAACCTGAATGTGTGACTGCATCTTCTTCTTCTCATTCTGTAAACTCTGGTTCCTCTCCTCCTCTTCCTCCACCCGAGACTCCAGGTCATGGAGGATCTCCTCCAGCTCTTGCTTTCTTGAGGCCAGGCGAGCTCTCATCTCTTCGGCCTCTGCAAACAGCTCTGTTTCTGCTTGAAGCTGCTCTGCTAGAATATTCTTTTCTTCTAGGAGCTAGCAGGAGTGAGAAATTTGCAGTTTTAGGTTATTTATTAAGTAATCAATTTAAGTAATTTACATTTTAAATTTCTCATCAAAAGGCTCAAACATATCGAATCATGCATTGTAGTGGAAGACAGTATCAGTCAATTACTTTGACCCCCTGTTCTCACAGAGGCCAAATTTTGCAAAAGAATTTTAATGATATAAAGTATTAGGAATTCCTTCAACTAAGTCATGTGAATAATGGTTTTATAAGATCAAATGTTTTTGCTTTTCAAAACTGATAATATATTTTACCTGCTGGTGTTTCCGTTCCATCTCTACAAGCTCATTCTCCACTTTGAGCTGTCTCTCCTTCACCTTTATCAGCTCTTCATCTTTGGCTTGCATTTCCTCCTCCTGCCTAGTGACCTGCAGCAGAGGTTTTACCTAGGAGAGGAAAGATCTGATTAGTCTAATGGTACAATTCACTGTAAGATTGTTGGTCTGAAAGTCAGGATAGTATCAAATTGGCAAATGTAAATGTGTTAATTTGCCTTTGCCAACTCCAACATGATCTCAAAATCAAAACAATCATAATACAAAAAACTTGACTTAAATTGTGGGGTATTTGTGAACACTGTTTGCAGAAAACTTGCTCTGTTTTGGGTCAGACTGTTACTGACCCATGAAATCAAGTCATTTCTACTTCAGAGGGGGTTCTAGTGTTCAGTGTTGTGAAGTCAAAATCAAAGCCATAGGGCAAATTCCAACATTGCTATATACAAGATTATCAACGTTGCTCATGTATTCATGTAAAGCAGGTGTGTGGGCCTTGATATAATGTGTGATAATGAACAACACACTGGAAGATGTAGCCATTAAGGAACCCACCTTGGTGAAAAGCCTCCACCACTGCCAGTGTCGAAGCTTAAGGTAAGCCGCACAGTTCCTCTGGAGGACTTTTAGGGCGCTCAGCTGCTGTTGCTTCTTTGCAAAGGCTCTATTAAATAAAGTAAATAAAAATGTTAAAAACCAATGCTGCATGATCCTGGATTCCACTGCTTTTCTAAGTGTGTGTCATTTGATTACTTGAGTTTTTTTGGAATGGGTTGTTAAAAATTCCTGCAGTCTGTTAAAGAATTTTAAAATAACTTGCATTGTCAATTAAAGTTCAAGCGTAATTCAAGCTCAAGTTTTGCATTTCATAGCTATGATGACAAAAAGGGGAATTATCTTCCTGCCACAGTAGACTAGGTTACTATATCGAAATGAAGTACAGGGGTATTTTGTAATATGATTCACATAGACGGTGAACACAAAGCTTAGAACACTATGTGAGTGAGTAGAGGCATCAGGTGCTGATGTCAGTTTAACAGAAACAGAAATGTCAGTTTATGTAAAAGGAGAGAAGAAGAATCTTGGTGAAGCACATCCCACCAAAGGAACCCTAGAGAACCCTTCCAAGAGATCAAGATTACCTTCAGCAAAATCTGTACCTAAATACGATGAGTTTTCACTGGGCAAGAGACAGAGAAATTGACTCATCATCAAGGCTCTGCATTAATCTCAAAATCCCATTCAACCAGAATGATGCCCTCCTGTTCCTGCTTAATTTAGTGGCTGTTTAAGGATGCCACTATATTTCACCTTCAAGAGCGTAGACAGATTCAGCAGGCCTGTGACAACAGCCCTGAAACATCCCTAATAATAACAATTGCTGGCAAAATGTTGGCAAAAATCTGTTTAAATAGTCCGGTTCAATAGTCAGTAAAGCCAGACAAGAGATATTATAAAGTCAGAAAAGATCATTGCCTTCTTTTTCTTCTTCTTCTGGCAGCTTCTGTTCAGGGTCGCCGCAGCAGAATCAACTTCTTTCATCTAACCCTATTCTTTATATCCTCATCTCTCACGCCAACAAACTTTATGTCTTCCTTCTTTCTTATCCATAAATCTTCTCTTTTGTCCTCCTCAAGGCCTCCTGTCTGTCTTTTCCAACCTCAGCATCCTTCTACCAATATATTCACTACCCCTCCTCTAGAACTTACAAATATTCATAAATGGTTGGCAATTGTAGATTTAAGAAACACATGACAGTCAGCCTGGAGTAAAGGGCCCATGGATAATTATCTTGCAACACAAGTGTCCAGATAAGTTCATCCACATGTACAAACATCATAGGAGCATGAATCACAGACCAGTTGGAACTTTTCAGATTTATTTCCAATTACAACAAGTTGAAGCAAGGCTGGATCAAAAAACTAACAATCTTAAGCATTGCATTTTTCTTACATGCTGAAGACTCATTCCAGAGGAACATTAGGAAAATACCCTACACTGTTTTTACCTGCAGAGGATGCAGAAACACAATCAAAAGAAGTCACAGTTTGACTTTTGTTTGCTGATGACTCCTAAATCTGTTTTTCAACTGTTGAAAAGTTTTCCTATTGTATATGAGAATTATGCAGAGGATCAGGTGGCACATCAGAATCACACAGGAGTCCTCAATGAGGTCAACATTTCCTGTCAAAACACCTGACTGAGACAACCACATCAAGTCGTTTTGGCTTAATAAAATATAACCAAGCAATAAATACTGGCTCCAGATATGGCCACATAGGTCGCCAAACGCATAATTGAGGAGGTTTGGATTTGGGAAAGCCAAGTGCAGGATTGGTTCGGAGGAAAAAAGTCCATGGTGGTGTAGCTCTCTGAGATAGCAGTTGAAGCTCACATCCTATGTTGATGACACAGCATAACTAATTGACCCGGGAGGATATCACTTCAGCACCTAATCCATCCTGACCTGGTCAATATGTCAAAGAATTCCAGGCACTCTAATCGTAACCCCTAAAAACTGAAATGTGATAATGTACTCATTGGCTACAATGTAAGATTGAGATATATTAATTTTATATCCAAGCAGAAGTTTATTTTTGAGCTCTACAACATAGGTTAAGGATAGAAAGGAGAGTAGGATGCTTGACTTTCTGTAGTAGGTAAAGTATCGATACACATGCAGATTTCTGGTACTCACTTGCGTGCCAAGTATCCTCGGCACACAGACTGAAAGTAAATGATGATGTCAGTGATCTTCAGATCCCTCTCCTCCTCCAAATGAGCCAGAACCCCAGTTCTGAAGAAGATCTTACTCTGACCAATGCGAAACAGGTTTGGATCCAGCTCAAGGGCTTGAATCTGTAAAGGAAAAAATAAAAGCTGTTTAATTACATTTTTCACATTTAGATTTAATCAAGAAAAAGTTATTCTCAAGTTTTCAAAAAAGTTGCAACTCTAAATATGGAATTACAAAAATGGAACTTTCATTTACATTGTCGGAGAGAACAGTTAGGATATAGATCAGTCTGCATACAATTTTTTATAGCTTAATTTCCAGAGTATTTGAAGTTGAAATCTAAGTGGGGAAGAAAACATTACCATTCTCTCACAGGCTTGCTTCCCATCCATGAACCCTTTGGGGATGGCATTTGGGGTCAAAATTTCATATCTATGAAAAAGCATTGATTTAAACATGAGTGGAAAATGAGGCCCATGTGATTTACTGAAACATGAGAGTTGCAAGGCTCATAAACCTTAATAATGTGTTCCTTCTTACCTCTGTCTGAACTCCTGGAAGACAATACGGTTGGGGAAGCCCTGTCTGCAGATACGGATCCCCTCAAGGACTCCATTACACCTCAACTGATCCAAGACCAGGTGAGGCTCCAGTTTGCCTGCCTGAGGAGAAAAAAATCAATAAAATTAACAATAAAAACAAGTCTCAAGAGTTTTTTGTATTTCAATGCTACAAATTTCCATGGAGTGTTAACATGTTTGGATTAGGACAGAAAAAGCTAAATCAAGGAATACAAAATTTAACATTACAGCTGATAAAATATGCTATATAAATGAAAATAAGGACAGGTCCCTCAGTTTTCATTGCTTTAAGAACAGGTAAAGTATGTATTTACTCGTTTTTCATGGTTAGGGATGATGCAGCGGACAAAGTTGGGGTTGGTATTCCTCAGTGTGGCCATAAGTTTGGTGAGTGACTCCTTGTACAGCTGACCCACTGTTCGAAACATGCCTTTTTTTGTTTTGTATGTAGAACCAAAGGCTGTCTCATTCATTCCGGCCACCTGATCCAGGCCCACTATACGATCCACTGGTGGAGGAATGGGGAAATGTGGTTATTATCTAGAGGCATGGGAGCCAGAACCATGGTAGAAACAGCTGGAGCGAAAAATGATGCATAGTAGCTACATGAATAAGTGCACATGGATGAAAAACACATTCCACATGACTGTCAAAAAGCAGCGGGCTAACAAAGTAGCATCTGAAATCTTGAACTACCAATAGCACCTGCAAAAGGAATTAGTGCACTGCTAATTATTAGCCTAAGGGTCTATACACAGCACATTTTACATTTAAAGAGAGGCACATTTTTGTATTAAAATTCATTCACCAAATTTAAAAAAATTGCAAAAAATTGCAAAAATTAAAAATGTTCTTTGCAAGTCCATGACAGACACATGAAGGAATTTCTCCTTTTACAGTTGGGAAAAATAAAAAAGATTCAATATTTTGCCAGGAAGATAATGTTTTATATACAAACTAAGAAGATAATTTCCTAATATTTCAATAAATCCAGGAACTAAAAGTCAGAATATATCACTTTCTGGACAGCCATGACTGCCAACTCAACAGATGGGCATAATCAATTGAATCATTACAGCGCAGATCAAAATCGCTGCTAGTGTAATTCATCACCTACTTTGTCAGTGCCAATGCATTTCAATTAAGAATCCAAACTACTAACACCTTGCTGCTGTCAGCTTTAAGAGCAGGTTTATTAACTGCTTACTATTTATTAACATGAAATATCAAATATCTTTTAGTAAAAAGCAATGTGGCTCATGTATCCATGTATGTGTTTTTTTTTAATTCCATATTTTGGAAATATAAGGACACATAAGGACAAAAGAATTCTCTTGTTTTTTTCAATTTCACTGACTTACACAGGATAAACTAGCCTAACATTAGAGTAATTTATGAAAACTCTAGATAATATGGCAACCCTTTCCCCCCAAAAAGCTTCACAAAAATCAACTATATTCAATCGAGACGATGTCACTTATTAAAGTCCCTCCGGCTGAACTAAAGTCACAAGTATGTAATGAGTCACAGCCTGTCTAGGCTCCCTACATTGACGTCTGAGCTAAGAGCCAGCAAAAATACCATGAACAACATCTGGTTCCATTTCACCACTACAATGATCCTATCTGGGATGGAGGAAGACTGGAAAGTAACACCATTAAAATATTATTCAGTCAATCTGCTATTCCTTAACTTGCTTTTAGATATATCACATCACAGAGGAGGTACTAAAACAGAAATACACTAGGAAGACTCAGAACTGCTGCACTCACTCCTACATGCTTGCTTCAGGGCCACTGACCATGCAGATATCACAAGACTCTGTCAGCTTGCAAAGACTGAATATACACTGATTCAACTAAACAATGAACTATATTCTAGTCATCTTGTTTAGGAATTGGCTGAATTAAGGGAGCCATGCAGCCTGGAAGCAATGGGAGCCACTGTAGCTATGAGACAGAGCACCGGCTTAAGCATGACACATGTGGCCAGATCTGGGCAAAAATATAAAAATCGCTTGGGGAGCACTTATACAGTATTTAGACTTAAGCAGCTTGGTTTCACAATCCCATTCACTCTCTGTTTGCAGCTGTTATTTTGGCCCAGGTCTGCTAAAGCACTACCCAAACATTCACCTGCCGGCTCATCCAGACTAGTGACATTGTCATAGAATGAAGCCCTTTGAATGGTCTGAATTTCTACAACACAGAAAAAGACAAGGAGGGGAGGATGATGTTAAAATAGTCGGTGAAATCAAACATATAAGTCCGCCTGGACAAGGGTGCTGTTAGTCAACTTTAGTGACTGAGACATTGAAGTGCTTGTTAATAAGCAAACAGGTACACACAGTAATTAAAAGGATGCGTTCACTGATGATTGCCTATCGTATTCAGCATTCCTGACTTGGAGTAAGGTGGTGTCTTACCATCTTTCCAAAGCTCAGCCACAAATTTATCAGTTGACTGATGTAGAAGTGTGGCCACGTTGTCATTGAGGGGATCCATATTCTTCATCAACCACTCGTCTGCCTTGTAGTCCACCTGTGGAACGGTGTGTGATACACAAAAAAAAAAATCACAAGTTTGGTGACTTGTTTTGTATGTCAAAAATGTTGACATTTTAAAAATATGTTTGGTAACTAAAATAATGGAGCATATTCTCCAAAGGTATTTGCTAAAAGGCGATAAGTCCCAAACATTTAGCGGGGTGTGATGGTAAACTTCATTTTCCATAAATAGCCAGACTTGCTTTAATATCACATAGGTCAGTGTGATTCAACCGATTTAGAATATTAGTTGACACTAAAATTGAAAAATCGCATTGTCCCACGAGATGAGTGGCTTTTGTTGTGAATAACTTTAAGACAAGCTTTGCTGGATGCCCCTGGCACAAATACGCTTTTTAGCGTAATTAGCTAGACTGTTGTTTTATTGCAGGATTGCAGGTTATTTAGTTGTGAGAAAAACAATTTATAACATGTGTGAAAATTACAAATAGAGAAAGACCCACAGCAATGTTTAATTTGGTGCTTTAAAAGAGCAATTAAACAAACAATTATACAATGACATAACAAATTAAGGAAATAAAGCTTTACTGCCCTAGGAGCCTTCTTTTGCATTTATTCTGAGTGGGCCAAAGAGGGATATTATAATTAAGCCAGTTTATTTAATTACTGTTAACTCTAGTTATTGAGAAACTTAAGAGGTTGCCTTTCCAAAATATTGTCTTTCAATGTATTCAAAGGTTTATTTGGAAAACTATTAAAACACAAGATTACCAATGAATCTATTAATGTGCCAAGTTAGCAGTCATTATACACTTGGAAAAGAGCAAAATAAAATGTTAGCACTACTAACTGAACTAACTTCAGCTATAAAATAATGAGAATTACCTAAGAGTGCAAGTAACTTTTAGGTAATAGAAGTAGAAAGCCTAGGTATCATAGCTTCTTCATTTCAGAGAGGACATGGGTAACCAACCAGTTATGTGTACAGTGGCAGCCATGTAGATATAAATGACTTGGACTTGACAACCTGCCTCAGATAATTATGTAATCTAACAGCTATACTGGTGATTTAAATTGCACATTCAAGGTCCTCTTTTCATAAATATCTTAGCTGACAGTGCTTTCTTTCAGTGTCACAGATTTGATCCCAAAACAGATATTCTTGGAGATCAAATCAATGAAGCATTGAAAGATTGTGCCGTAAAAGAACAAAGTTCAGATAATGGAAAACAGATGTCCAACTCAGCAGCTCTGTCTGCTTGACAAATGCTATGTTCTGTTGCATAACACTACTGACAGCTTCCATATCCACTTAAGTGTTTCCCTTGCATCACCGTTTTATCCGTACCATTGATTGGTAGGAACTTTTCACCCGCTGATTTCTCTAGAAAATAATAAATGAAGTAGTTGTGAAGCATCAGCTGCATATATCATGATACTTAAATAGATATAAATACCCTTATTCCCTACATTTGAATGCCTTTTAATAGAAAAAAAAATGTATGTAAGGACCTAATATTACTGTTAAAACCTTGAGTGTATGTATTCACTGAAGCAGGTACCAAAGCCTGCAGAGTGCGATTTAAAAAAAAAAAATGATGTCCATCATACCCTGCCTGCATAGTGGATGATGCAAAAGTCTGCTTTGTCTTTAAGCTGGCGGGGCTTCTGAAACTTGGTGTGTGTGCCTTGTTCCTGGATCAGCTTTTCTACAAAAGTCTTGTCTGTGGCCTTGGGGAACCAGCACTCCTCATCCAACAAAGCTAATACTCCTGGAGGGTTAGCCTGAAAAAATAATAATGTACAGAACAAAATAATTTAGGAAAAGTAGAACATGTACATGTGGTATGATGCACTTCCGCCACTCAGTCCAACAACTTATTTTTCTTGAAATAGCTTTAATCCAGAGCCCAACAGCTAACCTTGAAGAGAAATCCATCTCTTTACAAAGGCAGTATTCTTAATCAGACACCACATGAAACAATATCTATGAACAATTTAGAATGCACAAATTTGATTTAGTTCATAAACAGTTCGTCAACATAATTTAATTATTTGTGAAATGGTGAAGTTGATTCACTCAATTTATTTCACCAAATAATTATTCAAACTGACCGGTCTCTCAATGAGGTCGATGCAGGGCTGCAGGTCGAGACCAAAATCAATGAAGCTCCACTCGATGCCCTCCCTCTGGTACTCCTCTTGCTCCAGGATGAACATGGTGTGGTTGAAGAGCTGCTGCAGCTTCTCATTGGTGTAGTTGATACATAGCTGCTCGAAGGAGTTCAGCTGCAGGACGAGGGCAGGAACAATGCCAAAAACAGCAACCACAAAAGCAGTCATAGAACTGAACTGTGCAAAACAAGAAATATTTCTTCTACCCATTGCTGGACACATTTGATGTAAATTGGCTATAATAAATATTTTTAATGATGACAATATATTATATGACCATGTGTAAGATCAGAGAGATCATATAAACTGTTGCTAATATCAAGACTAAAAACGAGACAATGAAAGTGCTGGATGTGGGTGTTCACAAAATTTTCCACTACCCCTTTGTCATTGGTAAAAATATCGGTTTAAAATGAAAACAATGAAAGCCTTACCTGGAAAATCTCAAACCCTGCAATGTCCAGTATACCGATGAAGGAGGCACCCTGCCGCTTGGTCCTATCCAGAGCTTTATTAATGCGATGGACTAGCCAACGAAAAAGACGTTCATATGTTGCTTTAGCCAGGGCCTCTACTGCAAAGTCCGCCTGGAGGCGGGAGGGGGAAAAGGAAAAAGGAGTGGGAAGGACAAGGGTAAAACAGTTTATGGAGAAACATAATTGTAAAATCATAGTAAAAATCTGTGGCAGTTAAGGAATTTTAGTTAAGTTAAGTTAAGTTACTTAAGTTATGGGAACAAAACCTCTTTCATTTTGGCCTGTGAGTTCACTGTTATGGGTGTCTGTGTCAGACATACATTATCATCTTGAAAAGATGCTTTCATTATGATTAAGAAAGAGAAGTCTAGGCGAGCCCCTCCTTGAGCTGCCACCTTCTTATGGCGAAGGGTTTTGCACGTCCTAGTGATCCTGGGAGCTATACTGTTGGGGGCTTTATGCCCCTAGAAGGGTTACCCAAAGCAAACAGGTCCCAGGTGAGGGACCAGACAAAGCGTGGCTCAGAAGACTCTCATGACAGAAAACAACTTTGGACCTAGTTTTAGCCTGCCCCGGACGTGGGTCACTGGGCCCCCCCCTGTAGCCAGGCCCAGGGGTGGGGCTCAATGGCGAGCGTCTGCTGGCCGGGCCCTGCATCCATGGGGCTCGGACTGGCACAGCCCGAAGGGACGACATGGGTCCCCTTTCCCCTGGAAGGCCCAAGGGAGTCAGGTGTAGTGTGAGCCAGGCTGTGGCCAGAGCGGGGGATCTTGCCAGTCTGACCCTTGGCTGCAGAAGCTGGCTCTAGGGACACAGAATTTCACCTCTGGCGGGGAAGGAGCCTGAGGTGGTGCGCGAGGCTGAGAGATTCCAACTATAGTCTGACTCACCTCAACACACAGCGTTGGGACTCGAACCAGGCCTCTTGAGAAGGGCTGGACTCTTGTTTACTACTAAGTTGCCCCTGCTGAGATTCACAGGGCAGGGGTGGGTATATTGATTGCCCCCCGACTCAGCGCCTGTACGTTGGGGTTCAACTCGGTGGACACTCACGTGGGCAACGACAGTGCGACTTTGAGGGGCAGGGTTGGGAGGAACGGCCTCCCTGATCTGAACCTGAGTGGTTTTTGTTATTGGACTTCTGTGCTCGTTACGGATTGTCCATAACTAACACCATGTTCAGGCATAAAGGTGTCCGTGTGTGCTCCTGGCACCAGCGCACCTTTGGCCGCAGTTCTTTGATCGACTTTGTGGTCGTGTTGTCTGACTTATGGCCACAGGTCCTTGACACTCGGGTGAGGAGAGGGGCAGAGCTGTCAACTGATCACCACCTGGTGGGGA
This sequence comes from Fistularia tabacaria, assembly GCA_901007705.1. Taxonomy (NCBI): domain Eukaryota; kingdom Metazoa; phylum Chordata; class Actinopteri; order Syngnathiformes; family Fistulariidae; genus Fistularia; species Fistularia tabacaria. The sequence goes on along the minus strand of CAAKHD010013770.1, from coordinate 300,633 downwards.
GCTGGCCCCGATGGTGGGGGAGGATGTCAGTCAGACCTGGCAGACCCAAATGTAATGTGGGGGTCAGCTGGGAACGTCTGGCAGAGTCCCCTGTCAAAAGGAGTTTCAACTCCCACCTCCGGCAGAGCTAAAACCACGTCCCAAGGGGGGCGGGGGACATTAAGTCCAAACGGGCCATGTTCCGCACTTCCATCGTCGATGGAACTGCGGCTTTAAGGCGGTTGGCGCCTGTCAGGGCAGCAACCCTCAAACCTGCTGGTGGACCCCAGAGGTGAGGAATGCTGTCAAACTGAAGGGGTCCTATCGGGCCTTTTTGGCCCGTGGGGCTCCAGAGGCAGCTGACAGGTACTGGCAGGCCAAGCGGCATGCAGCTTCGGTGGTCGCTAAGGCAAAAACTCAAGTGTGGGAGGAGTTCAGGGAGACCATGGAGAATGACTTCTGGAGGAGCTTCTGGTCCACAATGTGGCAGCTCAGGAGGGGAAAGCAGTGCGGCGTCAACACTGTGTACAGTGGGAGCGGGGCACTGCTGACCTCAACGCGAGATGTTGTAGATCGGTGGCAGGAATACTTCTCAGAGCTCCTCAATCTCGTCGAAACGCCTTCCAATGAGGAGGCAGAGCTGGGGGACTCCGGAGAGGGTCCGCCTATTTCAAGGCTGAAGTTGCTGAAGTACTCCAAAAGCTCTTCAGTAGCGGGGTTCCGGATGATGGATGACATCCGCCCTGGAATCCTCAAGTCCCTTGATGCTGTATGGCTGTCCTTGTTGACACACTTCTGCAGCATTGCGCGGACACCGGGACAGTGCCACAGGATTGGCAGACTGGGGTGGTGATCCTCCTTTTTAAAAAGGGGGATCAGAGGGTGGGCTCCAACTATAGGGGATCTCACTCCTCAGCCTCCCTGGTACGGTCTACTCAGCGGTGCTGGAGAGGAGGGTCCGCCGAGTCATTGAATCTTGGATTCAGGAGGAGCAGTGTGGTTTTCGTCCTGGTCATGGAACAGAGGACCAGCTCTATACCCTCAGCAGGGTTCTCGAGGGGGCATGGGAGTTTGCCCAACCAGTCTACATAAGTTTTTGGATCTGGAGAAGGCATTGAACTGTGTCCCACAGGCAATCCTCCGAGATTATGTGGTACCAAACCCAACTATACAGGCTGTTCAGTCCCTGTATGACAGGTATCTTAGCTTGGTCCGCATCGCTGGTTGTTAGTCGGACCCGATTCCGGTGGGAGTTGGACACTGCCTGGGCTGCCCTTTGTCACCGATTCTGTTCATAACTTTTATAAACAGATTTTCCTGGCACAGCCAGGGCATCGAGGGGATCTGGTTCAATGGTCACAGGATCAAGTCTCTGCTTTTTGCAGATGATGTGGTCCTGTTGGCTTCATCAGGCAATGATCTCCAGCTCTCGTGGGAGCAGTTCGCAGCCGAGGATGAGGATCAGCACCTCCAAATCCGAGACCATGGTGCTCAACTGGAAACGAGTGGAGTGTCCACTTCGGGTTGGGGAAGAGGTCCTCCCCCAAGTGAAGGAGTTAAATTATCTCGGGGTCTTGTTCACAAGTGAGGGAAGGATGAAGCGGGAGATCGACAGATGGATCGGTGCAGTGTCTGCAGTGATGCGGACTCTGAACCGGTTTGTCGTGGTGAAGAGGGAGCTGAGTCAGAAGGCGAAGCTCTCAATTTACCAGTCGGTCTACGTTCCTTCCCTCACCTATGATAACAAGCTGTTGGTTGTGACCAAAAGAAAGAGATCACGGATACAAGCATCAGAAAAGAGTTTTCTCCGCAGGGTGGCTGGACTCCTCCTTAGAGATAAAGTCAGAAGATCAGCCATCCAGGAGGAACTTGGAGTAAAGTCACTGCTCCTATGCATAGAGAAGAGCCAGATATGGTGGCTCGGGCGTCTGGTCAGGATGCCTCATGCACACCTCCCAGGGGAGGTATTCTGGGCATGTCCATTTGGGAGGAGGCCACGGGGAAGGCCCAGGACACCCTAGAGAGACTATGTCTCCAGGCTGTCCTGGGAGCGCCTTGGGGTCCCCCCAGAAGAGCTGGATCATGTGGCAAGGGAGAGGGAATTCTGGGCCTCCCTGCTCCGGCTGCTGCCCCCACGACCCGATTACGGATAAGCAGCGGAAGATCAATGGATGGATGGATGGATTATGTTGGTTGGACCCAAGGGTCTCAGTGACAACAAGGGAGGAAAGCTGACATACATACCATTGAAATGTGAGTTAATTTACAAACAGAAAGACAAAAAACTCAATTGAGTCTTTGTTTCAACAGGAAAGATTAAGGAACTTAAGAAAGGAGATGTATATTCAAAACACAGGTTATGAAATGTTCATACAGAATTTAATAGATTATTTTTTGGATAATTTTGGAATTACTGTATTCTTGCTTGCTTGTTATCAAATGAAAGAGAAGTCGAACTGACCTGCTCTTTTGTTTGAGCTTTCTGAACATAGTCTCTTCCTACTTTGATCCTTGGCGACAAAATAGCTCTTGTGAACTCCATTACATTCATACCCAGCAGGTGACACAGCTTCTGAGCGGCTAAGAAACAGAAATGGAAGAAAAAAAAAGTGAATGAAATGGCCGCTCCAATTTCACCTGCAAGTTCTGTTGCCAAGTCACGGTAAGGACTACAATCTGGAAAAAAAACAAAAACTTGACAGATAATAAATAGCTTTCAACATACTTACAGATAAGGCCCTATGTAAAGGTCTTCGCCACATCTTTTTTAATGGAATATTTGAAACGGACTGACTGTTTAAATGTTATGCACACCACAAGAATAGAACTAAAAATAAAAAAATTGTTGTTGTTTGTATGCTGTTTGTGTATCAGATTGTTGTTGAGGATCACAAATCGTTGAAGAATGGTTTCATGCTGCATATAATATTTTCAATAACTGGAGCTGTTGACAAAGCAAAATGTTCTCTCTAACTTTGACAACTAAAGACACCACTGGATCACTGCTTGGACTCATTCTATGGTTGTCTTTCAAAGGCCAAATATGTAGAGTCACAAATGGGTTAGCTGGAAGGATGTGCCCTATTTCCCTAACAAGTAAATCTTCATAATGATGTGTCTTAATAGTAGGCTGTCAAGGCTCTGGGAGAGAAAGGTCAGAAATCACAAGATCCTCATAAAGTGAGTGCCATAGTGTGAGTGTATGTCTGTGGGAGGGTGTATTTGAAGAATATATGATAAGAGATAAAAGAGGAGGAGAGCAACTTGACCTCAGTGTTTCAACTACCTGGTTTACGAGGCAGATGCTTGGTTGCAGAGTGTTTGTGTCTGTGTGTGTGTGTATGTACACTGGGACATGTTGTAAGACAGTCAAAAGTATTACATCCAAAAATCAAATAAATCCCTCAATTTCAGCGATGTAAGTCTGAAAAACAGTCATCGTGGTCCTACTATTAACGAAGAACAATGTAAAATTTTCGAAAGGATCATTTAATTAGTTTGTGGGGAAACGTACCTGTATTATCAGGCATTGAAGCCTGATCTGTGTTCCTCTCCTTTTTAAAGACAATGTTGCCAAACTGAAGTACCGAAGACACCACTTTCAACATGGCTACAAAGTAAGAATCCAGAGAAAACTACATTAAAATTATACATGATTTTAATCTCACATGAATGTGTCAGAGCACTGAACCTGCAAACAAGGCATTTTCTTGGGCAAGGCAGGATTTTGGAGAGTATCCTAATTGCATGTTACAGTCTCTCAAGAGTAATTTTCATATTTCAGAGAGATATTTGGTAGGCTTAAAAAAAAACTATAAAATGGCAACAAGTGGAAGAGTATGTATGAACATGTATCATCAGTTTTTATCCCTTTTCTAGATATGCATAAATATCTAGAATACTTTAGCTTCAGCATCATACCATTTCCAAAAGCAAGATACAAGAGATGAGTACACTTAATTTTCAACATTCTTAGTCATACTACTCGTCCAAGTAATGATAGTCTAATTTATCATTTTATTTACTGAAAATTTTTACATCCATGTGTCTACTTTATTGATTCGTCATCTATGTATATACAGTTGTGTCCTTGTGCCGAAATGATTCCACCAGTGCATAGGAGAAATGACATAAAATACCCAGAATTTCCTCATGAGCGAAGCTCATGATGTGCATGGCCTCCATCGTTTCATGGAAGTTGTCTTTATCCTGCTGGCCAGGAATTGTAATGTTACCATTGGAGAGGAAACGGTAGTTGCTGAACCCCTCCAAAAGCAGGTCCGCTGGGAACAGAAGTGTAGTGGAACATTTAGGAGCTTTGAGATTTAAAACAAGATATATTTGGACTGTTAAAAAGTGTCATTCAGCGCTACAGTGACAGATCAGAAACGCACAGTAAGATACTTCACACATGTACATAGCTTTGCTTCAGCTATAGTCTGTAGGTGTGAAATACTGAAGAGAGTAAGAAGCACTGGATAATTTTTTTACAATAGTGTTTCATATTTCACTACTCACATTTCAGGTGCTCCCCGGCACCAGCAAGCAGCTGGTAGAAAATATGGAAGGTGCGTTCATCTTTGGCTTGACGAATAGCTCTGGATTTCTCAAGTAGGTCTGACACAAAGATGAAGGGAAAAAAAACATCCAAATTGCACCTGTAAGACAATGTCAGTATAGCTAATTTTGTAAATAAGCTCGAGTTAATTTTTATAACCCATCTTATCAAAGACAGGATTTTCCTTTCAAATGCCTACTGTTTGACTACAGCTATATTAACAGATATGTTTGTCTATTCAAGTGCTGTAAAAAGGATACAAGTTTCAATGTTGGCTCCAACAATGTATCCAGTAACATCAAAGTTGATCCGGATGAATTTGCCCTGCGGGTGAAGCACAACAGAAAGACTGTTCAGGAAGTGCACAAGACAAGATACACACAAAACAATTCCTAAAAAAGTGACTACTTAACCACATGCTGAGGAATGGCTACTAAAAAAGTAAAATAAGAAATGAAAAAACAATTGTTGGAGCAAAAGGCTGTAACATTTGGAGTCAAAATGTGTATCATCCACTATATGACCACTAATAAAGACTCATCTACAATATTAGGTCTTTACAAAGTGGCCTAATTCATGGTACAACAAAAAGATCTGGATTAAGACAAAAAAAACTAAGGAAAAACATAAAACCAAACAATCGGTTAGCTCTAGTATCTCAATGCATTTCGTAAACACCGAATCTCATTAACATGGAATAAAATTATCGTATACAATTTACCACATCACACTACAATGGATGGAATCGAAAACTGCTGCAGGTCAAGAATTCTGTTGCACTTCACTGTACTAATGACAGCCAAGGGGGATTGTGGTCGGGAATGTCCTTCTGAAAAAAACCTTCTTAACTTCATCCTTTCTCTGCTATTCTTGCCTCACACAGACAGTCTGGCCCAAGCCACTTAGTCATCCTCTTTTGTCAGTTAATCTTAAAAAAATTAAGACTGGGATCTTGAAACTTTTGAAATCTGTGATTTTTAAAAGCTGCTTCGAAGTGACCAAGGGATGCATTAAAAGCATCATTGATGAGTAGTCATTGCTAGTCATGAACTTAATGGTCAGTGTTATTACTTATGGATACAGTAGGATGTGTTTTCAATCAGCTTGAACACTTATTCAAACTAAAAATACTATTAAGATGCTAATATTTTCTATCCAACCTTCACAATCAGGATAAAGAGAGGCAATACTGTGACAAAACTTTGAAATCAGCAGACAAGACATTTGAACCCTAGGAAATCAACCTGCCTTTGTAAGTATCCTTCATCTATACTTACAAAACGTGACGAGTTGTCGTTTTTCACTGTCTTAGCATTCCCAAAAGATTCAAGGATGGGGTTGGCTTGTAAAAGCTGACGTTCCAGTTCACCCTAAAAAGAATGTCATGTTAAAGCAATCATTTGTCTCTATGTTTATGCCAGGCCTTGAGAAAAATTATTGTGATCAAATGATTTTCATTGTTAACTGAAACAAAGAGGGAAAACAAACATGCAGACAAAGACAGCAGATAAATGAACACCATGTGATTCATACAGTAAAACTACACAAACATTATACATGTTTAGATACAGAACAGCAGCTGGATAGTAATAAGAAATTCTGACAAATTTAGGAAAAAAAACAGCATTCACTGACATTGGACAAAAGTTAATTTTTCTTCCTTCCCAGTATGGCAATTAATAACATGACTAGCCATTTGACTAAAATTAGTTCCACAATGTCAACCATAATTTCACTTTGCTTACATGAGCTGACATTATCATAGAAATTTGGTGAAATGTCTCCATTTTATCTTATTCTATTTTTTGGAGAAATTAACCCATATTAAGTAAAACAGGATCACTTTACCATAATATTAACTAATTTAATAACAAAAGAAAACCATTCGGGGGGAAAAAAAAATGCATCATACCACCAATGGTGTTCAGTATGTACAATATGTAGCTAATCCTTACTTTTACTCATTCTTTATGAATCACCGGTAAGCTAACAATAAATCGCAAAATCTGAAAACTTGAACCCTCTGTGTAATTTAGGGTTTTTTTGAGATTTGTCTTTAAAAGGGTACTTTGATAAATCAATTTAGAAATATATTTGTCCAGAGGTTCTATTGTCCATTATATTTTGAGCTAAACCACACAGTGAGGTTTGTTATGACTTGAGAATCCAAAAGAGGAAAATATTTCTTCTGCAAATTCTCTTCTTGTCTGGCTAAATATGATAATTTCCCAAATTTCCAAAATAGCTGTATGCACTTATTCTCTGGGGGGGGGGCATTTTCCAGAAAAAAATATTTCTGTGACATGAGGAATCAAGAGTTGCACTCAGGATGTGAGACATGTAATGTGATCTTCTGCTGGAGAGCACGGTGGGCTGTTTTAATTGAGTTTTTGAGCAGCTGGAATAAAGCAGAGTTGAAACTGGGTAATCCTGGTTCCCTTCCAACTAACAGAGCAGTGGCACAGCAAAGTATTTGAACCAAAGCTCTTTGTTTCAACATCAACACAGCTCTGTGGGGCAGCTCGGTAGATACATTTTTAATTGGAAAGCTCTATTCAATTGTCAGCTCTTTCTCCATGCAAACAAATACAGATAGGAGATTACAAAACTCAGTGGGTGTTCAATTTAGCAGCATTAGAGGCTGACCCATATCCCTATTTTAAAGGAAACAAGTCAGACATCTGACAGCCGGCCTAACTGGGTACCCTGCTTGAGATGGCCAATTGTTTGTTGCTGTGCTCAAATCAAGATACAATCCTTTGAGGCAATGGGAATCATTGTCTCCCTGAAACCAATTCATTCATATTATTTACAGTTTGTCTTCCCTGCATTTGCTTAGTTACAAGATTCTATCCTTCAGCAGTGCAGGCTGTTTGGCAGGCCATGGAGCAGACTTCGAGACAGATTGAGGAGAGCTAAGGAGGATCAGTCAAATTGTTCCTCTAAATCTTCCATGGGAGAGGCCAGTTGTGGACTCACTGATAAACATCTGCTCCACAGATCACAAAGTCACTCAAGTATTACCAACCACTATTTTACAGGCAAGAAAGAGGAGCACACTTCTTAGAAGTGGCACATTTTCTTCAAAATCTGGACAGGAAGAAGTTGATGTGTAGAACTCATTTTGTCTGGCTGAGCTTTACATCTTCTTAGCGTAAGAAAGAGTTTCTCCATCAGCCACTGGGTCTGGTGATTAAAAGCAGCTGGCTTCAAATACAGTAAACCATTTAAATGAGTCTTACATTAAATCAGTGTAAAAATTTTGTGGTGCCATTGTTCTTTAACATCAAAGACAAAATAGATACATACACAACTTTCGGCAAATGAGTAATTGAGAAGTCACTAGAAATGTCAATACTACAATAAGAATTTGAGTATAATTTTGAAATAAAAAAAACTATAGTTATTATAATTAACCGCATGAATAAATTGTAAGAAGGAAATACTGGAGTGGGGGGAGTGTTATTGCTTCTCAAAGACCAAGTCTGGCGTGTATCCTGTATAATGCACATTATTTCAGCTCATCATCATAGGTTTGGAATTTAAATACAGGTAATCTTCGAGGTTACAGCAGAGCGTAAAGCTGTTATCTTTAGCTGCTTAAGGACAGAACTAATTGAGGCCATCTGCCTGACGTCAAAACATTGGCAGATGGAAGCCTACTCATAGTTTGTCATTATTACCCAAAGGGGTGCAAGATAGCATTAAAAGTGGGACTAGTACACTTTACTAGAAAATAGGACAACTCTCCTACGAAACTGCCTACTTCATAACTCACCCTGTCAGCAACAAAAGTCAAATGCAATCTCTTATCTCTATTCTATAAAGACGTTGTAATACCGAGTTTTTTTTTTTTACAATGGACTGTAAAAAAGGTACTTTGGAATTAAATTACGGATATGAGAGAAAATTAAATCAGAGCAGCAAATTAAAGCCAACACATCTCAAAGAAATATGTTTATTGGGAGAACAAAGTGTGATAAGGAAAAAACAAGCTTCCCATTGCTATCAAGCAGAGAGAAACAATTGACCTGTGTGATAAACCATCAGCACAGTATCTATATTGAGAATTACATAAAAAAAAAATGATGGAGTAATAAGAACCTGCTTTATCACTCTTGATCATTATCATGCTAGCCCAATCGTGTAATGAATTATAATTAAAGCAGAGCTGCATTTGCAGAATAGATGTCCTTACGTTGTAAGTGTTGTTAATATGGGATTCCTGAAAGAAGCAGAACCTTATAACATAAAGAGGACAGAAAAGTACAGATCATGCTATGCAGGAGTTAAGGCACAACTACAGCAGGTGGCTTATGATGGATGGAAAGCATCTATGGCTTAGCTCAAGGCAATACCAAAATGTTAATAACTTTGTGCGTAAAGATTAGATGCAACAGAATAGGTAAAGCACTTCTTTTATATTGTAAGCAAGGTGAGATAGGTGAAAAACTACATTCTACTCACATAAAACAGGGGTCCACTCTGTAGGACATGGGGAGATTCAATTGTTATTGTTGAAAGTAAATAACGTCTTGCATTAGTGTCATGGATTTCAGCAAATTTGCACTTCAATTACACTGCAGAAGTGAAGCATAACCTACAGCAGTCCATGAATATAATTTAAAATCTACCTGCGGAGTACACCTGCTGGCACACAAGACCCCTTTTCCTGTTCTTGTTTTGCAGTTAATAGATTAGAGTTCTTTTTAACATTTGCCAAAAGTCAATGGGTATGTGAATACAAGAACCTGCAGGGGTCATGAAGACTCGTACTGGGAATCACTTATGTACTGCAGAGGAAATTGCTTATCATAAATGTTTGTCTCCCTTTATTTAAAGAGGTGTAATCAACATCTCTGACAAACAAAATTGATTTTCTGAATAATAAAATAAAGAAAATCACAATTTAACTTTTTGGATATGGTCAAACAGACACATTTCATACTACACAAGAAGAGCCCAAGACACAATTTGTCACCACAAATACAAACAACATGTGTGATTATTCTGACTGAGTGGGAAGCACAGACAATGGCAAACAGGTTTAAAGTAGGGTAATCCCGGAATACTCCACGCAAAACACAATTAACAATATCAATTCATGCAATGTTAAAAATTACTTACAACTACATTTTGTGCCTGGCAGAGACAGAAAGGATGCATTCTAAATACATTGGTTTATATTTTTGCATTCCACTAATCACCATGTTTCAATTAGAGTCCAATACTCACCTTGAAACAGGAAATACTTAGTAAATACCCATAATAGAGAAATTCTTTTTGTTTTTTAGAGAAATACAATGTTAGTGTAGCATGCATATGAATATAGTTTAAGAAAAAATAAGGACTTGCCTGTAGCTTCACTGGTTTAGGAGATTCTGGCTGTTTGTTACAAATAAACAAATGTAAATGTTAGATTGTGTGGTTACAAATCTGCTTCCAGAACCCAAACGTAGTCATATAAGGATCTGTTAACAAAACTGCAAAGCCCATAAAAATCTTGCCAGGCTTGATCAAACATTCCATGACCATCACTTCAAGAACAGACACTAAATTTGTTCTAATCAATTTTTAAAAAATGACGTTATCCCAAATAATTTTCACAGTTATACCAGGATGTAGTAAAGAATGGGAGAGGAAATGTATTTTGCATAAAAAAGACAATGCCAAAATTTCAGTTTATGTCAACACAAACATAAGTTTTATAAATTATATGGCGTATGGCAGGCACCAGTAGTGTAAAAGGAAGAGATGGAGTAGAAGGGAATACTGGTAGCATTTAGGTAACACTCACTGGAATGTTGTGATCTTTTCTTCCTTTGTGGGAGGAGGCAACATGTGCCAGGTACTGAATTACTTTTTTTGTGTTCTCTGTCTTGCCAGCTCCAGACTCCCCTCTGCCAAAAAAAAGAAAATATTATTGATAACATAAGCTTTTCACAGGCAACAGTATAAATGTTTGTGGATATTTCTTTTTTATAAACAAATGGGTGGATGGGTGTCCACCCTATTTTGGCTTCTGAGCTAGTCTTAAAATGACCAAGTCAAAATGATCAAACAGGAATTAAAAAAAATATATATAAAAAACACATACACACTCCAAGTATACTTAATATTTAAAATATGTATTGTGTCCCTTGCATAACAGCATGAACATGTATGGCACAATGAAATTCAGTACATTTTTGGCCATTGCCCTACTCTGATGACGCCTTACACTGAATGGACTCAGTTGAGTAACAAGTATCCCAGCCTAAAACACACTTCACTTATGGTGGAACGGTATTTGGATCAAGACCTCGGATTGGCTGTACTGTATGTCAATCAAGGATGTCAATGCCGCATTGGGGATGGATGATTGGCTAACAACTAATTTAAATGACATGCAATCTACCCACACTATCTATACTGTAGTGTATTTTGTGGCTTGCAGTTGAGTTGTTTTTTTTTTTAATTGTGCGGGAGAGTTCATTTTGAAAGGCAGGGCTCCGTGATCAACCAGAGTTGCCTTTGCGATCGACCAGTAGATCAGGAGCGACGTGTGGGTCACCCTGCTCCAGAGGATGGCCTGCAGCAGTTTTTAACCAAACAATTTTCACCTATTAGTGGAAAAATGTCAAAAACATAAGTTCCTCTTAATCATTTCAGCTGGAAAGAGGAGTTTTAAAATATAACCCAGGCTTTAAAATACTTAAACTATACCATAATTAGTTCTAAACGGTCTAAACAAAATAAATTCTGTATTACAATTAATGATCCAAACATCTTTATCTATAATGTTGCAGCTGGTGGTAATATGACTCATTTTAGAATACACTGCTGAGAGGCTTCATCTATTGTAAAAAAAAAAAAAAAAAAAAAAAAAGAAGAAAAAGGTTTTCAAAAAAAAGTATGCTAAAGATTAGCAAAAAATCTATAGATAATATTTTTT
>CAAKHD010013770.1:271470-288903 GCA_901007705.1 Fistularia tabacaria | reverse complement strand
TGATCCAAACATCTTTATCTTTAATTTTGCAGCTGGTGGTAATATGACTCATTTTAGAATACACTGCTGAGAGGCTTCATCTATTGTAAAAAAAAAAAAAAAAAAAAAGAAAGAAGAAAAAGGTTTTCGCAAAGTGAGTATGCTATAGATTACCAAAGCATCTATAGAGAGCAGTTTTAGCTGCAAAAATAATGTGACGAGTCACATTTGATATTAGTGGCTGTGCCCCACAATTTTTAATGAGTAAAAGTGCTGCAGGTGGAAATATGTAACATGAAGCTATGCAATAATCACTCTTTGACAAACCAAAACCATCGAAATTGTCTTGACTGCACAGCCTGTAAATTTTTTTTTTCTTCTGCTAAATTATGTTTATCATTCTACTCTGCATGTCTGGATGGAAGCCTGCTTTTTGCTACTCTCCCAAATAGGTCTTCCGACACAAGACTGTCGGGAGCCTTTTAGATTCAGAGCATAGCTGGGGTTTTACAGTAAGTGCAAATTTGCATACACCAAGTATGCACAAAATACTGTTTTTCTTTATGGGTCAGCGAATGTGATGTGACTTTAAGTAAAGCCCGTAAGAACAGAGTGTAAGAAGTGTCTGTCCTGTGAACGAGGGTAATGAGGAAGGAATTACGTCAATGTCTCTGCTGTTAGTCTCAAATCATTGGGTGTTAAGTTCCTCAACTCCTCCCATTTCAAGAAACAAGTCAAAACATAGCAAGTGGGGACTTATTCGTGTCATGCAAAACATGTATCAAAGCAAATATTTTTAATTGCCAGAATCAAAATGATTTATAATGATCATACTACTTAATCTTAAATAATATACTCAATTTTGGGATAGACACCTTACAAAGAACAAATATAACAGACAGCTCACCATAACCAGAATGTGATCTGGCCAATTGGCTAATCTGCCAAGATAAAATTTAAGTTTATTTTTCAGTTCCGGCCAATCCTGCTTCCATACATTTTGATACCCACTGGATCCATCAATAGTAGGCCTATTGTGACATGTTATTTTGTGTTGGGTTTTCGAAGGAAAATTGCTGACAGCTACTGAAGACTGGGAGAGCCCAATTAATACAGGGCCTTGCCTTAGATATTCTTATGAATAAGGATGGACTCAATTAACTAGATGGTCAGTTTAGGCATACAAAAAATACTAAAATTAGCTGAAACGAAATGTTTTTGTGGGACATCTAAATGTACTTGATAGCTACAGTTTCCTGTGTATCAGCCCAATGTTTACTAATCAGATGCTTTGTTCCCTCCCAAATTCCTTTGGACTGACAGTCAGTATATCTAGCTATTTGTATCTTATAGCACAGTTTGGTCTGTTGACAGTGGCAATGCCCACCAGATATCTGAAGTGTAGAGAACATTCAGTTGGACATTTAGCCTGGGGATTCAAGGTTAACTTGACCTCCAAACAGATTCTGAAAAGTGAAGTTTTCAGGGTTTAATGATGCAGACTGCACATTAATTAGCAGGTATACTCGTAGATCTGTATTTTTCTCTTTAAATTTCGAATTGTAAGTTAAACATCAACTCAGGAGGGCCTATTTGCAAGGGGTCAAAGTCAGGAAACACTTAACATGCTCAAAATTTAGTGCACATACTGTAAGTTTTTGTATAGCCTTCTGTCCTCTGTAAAATTGGGTACTCTCAAATGTAAGGAACTCAAAATCATTACTACATTGCTTTTTATAACAAATTAATTTCAATTATCACGAATACTTATAATAATATTTATTATAATTATATAATAAGTATATTCAAATAAAAATACAGTCTTTGGACTGTCTGTAAAGTCATTTGAATTTTTAAGTCAATGGTAAGGTTAAAGCTGTAATTGCTTTTAAAAATTAAGTATCCCCTAAAGACAGCTGCCAGTGTTTGTAAGTGGAAAAGCAGGCATAAACCCAAAAGTGTGACATCCATGTTCAGTTTTAGCTTTTTTGGGAGGTGCGAGGGGGAGTAATGTAAACTAAAGAACAAATGGGTCCCCATCACACAATGACAGTTGCATGGTTTGTGTCTTGATACCTCTATGGATTGTCTTATGGCTTCATCCCTGTCATCTGCAGTCACTCATCACTACAATGACACCGGACAGCAATGTAACAGAAATGTTGGGCAAATCTCAGACCCCATCTCAGACCCACATTGCTTCCTTTTCTGTCTACTAGTGACAGGGAAAATTTAAAATAACCCACTACCACATTGCAGCTGGTCAACGAGCACCGCTCATCAACGCATGCCACTGCCAAAACATATGATATTCATATGAAATAAAATGTAATGCATATAAAACAATGGTAAGTTCTTTAATACAATTGGAAGAAGGAAAAGACCTATGGGTTTGGCTGTTGAATGAAAAATGATCTTCTGCCAGTAAAAACAGGATTAAAATAAAAGAAGGGTCGAACTTATCGAAAGTAAGTATTCATACTCACGTGCAAAGAATGGACTGGTCCTCTCGATCTGTAGCAAATAACAGAGAGAAAACAAAGAGAAAAAGTCAAGCTCAGCTTCTGTCTTTTACCTGATCCCTATTGGGTATTCAACTGATGTGATTGACAGCATCAAAAAATACTGGATTCAAAGTGGTGTCTTATCAGCAGAGAGCACATTTGAAGGTCAGCCTTGCTTGTGTGTGGACACACACGTTTGCCATCAAAGACATCAACACGTTTTTTCAAAAACTGCATTTTTTTTTTAAGTCAGAAAAAGAAAGTGACTTTAATCTGTGTTTTTCATCTGGTTGCACTTTCAGCCAACAGAAAATTTAACAGTATGCATTTCCTTGAGTGCAGCATCAAAAAAGCAGCAATGTACAATCGAATCACTGCACAGGGGAGATAGAGTTAAAGTGAGGATAACTTTGTATTTGGATGCCTACAGTTCTGTAGAATACATTTAGTACTTGGACTAGTAAACAGATATGTTAATTGGTAGAAAATATGACAGGGCTAATTCAGGTTTAATAAAGCTTCATAAACCTGACATGTTCCGCTACCTTTAAGTAGGTAACAAGTCAAATTTTACAGGACTGTCCTGCATACTAATGCCTGGGGATAATAACTGCTAAGCTGTTATAGAAATGTTTGCTTTTCATTTTATCACCAACATTAAGTGGATAGAGCAGCCCCAGTGACAGCACCACATCAGCAGCTTGTCATCTTTGGGTTTGCTGGCTAAACCTCTAACCACATTTCTGGAATGTTTATGAAGCTCAGCAAGCTCTCTTGATATGATCAGTAAGGGATATTTCAATGCAACCAAAACAAAGTGTCCAACCATGTTTATAAAAACAAGCCTATATCGACCACTTGATTGTTGTATCTTCCTTCTTAAAAATGTTTAATGATCATCATGAGAAGGACTGCTTTCACCATGATTATGACACTTGGTGGGTCACCATGAACAACGAAAGTAGGCCAGTGTACAGCTCCTCATGAAGTAATAGTCTAAGATTCCAAGTAATCAATGGAAAGGCCCTCCAAGGAATAAGTGATGATGTCATGGGAAAAGAGAACTCTCTTTCATCAAAGACACCCCCTACACCCCAACCACCAGTGGGCCCTCCTGTCAAGTCACATGTCCTGCAGAGCTGCAAAAAACAAAGATTAGATAAAAAGTCATCACTCTGCACTTGACATTTAAACCAAAGACTGGTCATGGGCATTGACTTGATGCTGCATTCTGTTGGTGAAAACGGGTGGAGTTTATATCTGCAAAAAGAAAAGAAAAAATGTTCCAAACAACAGCAGCATGCTTCCCTTTTGATCATTCCATTCCTATGTTTGTGGAGGCTCTCAGTCATCCAGGTCATGGTGAATTCCTGTCTAAATCACCTTCTTCAATTCTGAACTGAAGAAGATAAGATAATACTTTATTGATCCCCATAGGGGAAATTTGGGTGTTGCAGCAGCAACATTAGAGGAAAAAAAAAACAACAAAAAAAAACAGGAAAGCTAAATACACACACAGAAGAAGAATATACACACGCACGCACGCACACAGACACACACACACACACACACACACACACACACACACACACACACACACACACACACACACACACACACACACACACACACACACACAAAAAGCCGCTCGGGTGAGGGGATGAAACACCTTAGAGTGAAGAAATTCAAGTCCAGTTGCCTCAACAAGAATTCCATTTCCTACCACTTATCCTACACTTAGGCTCACAGGGGATACTGGAGCCTATCCCAGCTATCATTGGTGAGAGGCAGCGTGCACCCTGGACTGGTCGCCAGTCAATCGCAGGGCCACACACAGAGACAAACAACCATTCACTATCTTAATCACACAAAAGGGCAGTTTTTCATTTTTTTTCCCCCAATCAGCCTTGTTATTGTACCGGGGGACATGGGGAGAACATGCAAACTCCACACACAAAGGCTCCCCGTGGGAATCGAACGAGGGTCCTTCATGCTGGGAGGTCCGAGGGCTGACCACTGCGCCACCTTGGATCAGTTTCAGCCAAATCACTAAACTGTACTCTATGTTTTTTTTCTTTGACCAGATCTGTCTATACCTGTATCCAGGTCTGAAAATCTATAGAGGTTGAGAAAAAAAATCAAGACAGGAATCTAGACCAAAATCTAATGATCACTTGTGATGGAAGCCAAATAATCAAACTTGAGAAACAGCCGACAACTATGTAAATGAACCCCAATTGCAGTTGATCCATTCACATTCAATCAGCAAAGGTAATGGTGGCATTGACATTTTTGTAACAAATATTTCTCCTCCCAGTCTTAAGCCCATTCAAAAGGAGTTTAGGCCAGCATGTCATCAGTACTACTAAAAAACTGCAAAGAGTTACGCGTGATTTCCAAGCTGGTGCATAGTGGATTAGATAAGATAAGATAGTGATAGCTTACTGATCCCCATTGGGGAAATTTGGGTGTTGCATCAGCACAGGGCAGAAGACAGGTATCAGAAGACATTAAAGTTAATAAATAGACAATAGATAGAGGCATTAAAAAGGACAGAGAAAACAACAATAGAAATAGATTAACTGCAACTTGAGAACAGGAGCAAAGTGACAATTGCAGGTGGTGGCCAATAGTACAGATGGGACTTCGGCCTGTTAGACTTGTGTACTGTCCAGACTGCTGTTGTACGGTCTGATAGTAGTGGGCGCAAAGGAGGGTCTAAACTTTAGGCTCTATGCTTTATAATCTAAAGCACTCAGTTCTGCACAAGGGTAGAATGATCAGCTGGCTGAATGAGCTTCCCATCAGCCAAAGCTCATCATGCAGTCTGTGAGAAGGATGGTCCAGGATTGCTCCAAGTTTATCCTTCCTATCCGGCAACGATGAGCGCACAGGCTACCATGGACAGGTAGGTGGTCTTGAAGAGCCTGCTACAAACACCGAACGACTTCATTCTCCTCAGGAAGAACATCCTGCTCTGACCTTTCTTGTAGAAGGTATCCGTTTTATGTGTCCAGTCTAGTTTATTGTTTATGTGGATCCCATAGTATTTCTTTGAATCCACAATCTCCATCCCCCCATCCTGGATGGTAATTGGTACAGGTCTCCTCCAGTTCTTCCTGAAATCCACCACCACCACCCCAATCTTGCTGATATTGAGTGGAAGGTGTTTCTGGCTGCGTCACGCAACAAAACTCTCATTCAATCCTCTGTCCTCCTCCTCATCATAGTCGTTGCTGCATTTGACTATGGAAGAGTCAACGGAGACCTTTTAGAGGTGGCAGGAACTAGTGTTGTGGCAGAAGTCGAAGGTGACGAGGGTGAGGAGGAATGGGGACAGGATAGTACCTTGGGGCACTCCAGTGCTACACTCCACAGCCTAAGATACACAACCATTCACCCTGACATACTGCGGCTGTCCTGTGAGGTAGTCCAGGATCCACGCAGTGTTGTATATCCAGCAGCTTGTCTCTCAGGAGGGTGGGTTTGATGCTGTTGAAGGCACCATAGAAGTCAAAGACAGTGACTCTCAGAGTGTGTGTGTAAAAGCCAATGGCCACAAATGTGTAGAAATTATACGAGATCATATATGTGGCATACTTTTAGCACACAAGATGCAAACTGACAGCACATGCCGCAACAAACTGAATAGCAAACATTGTCAAGTCTGGCTATTTTAGAATTCAAGAAAAAGTGTGTCTATGAATGTTCTCAGTCATCCAGGTCAAGGTTAATCATTGCCGAATCTTGTTTTGGCAACTGCACTTTTTTTTTAATAGAGAGCAGAAGAGCAGAAATCAGAATTATTTTCAAATTGTTGCAAACTGCTGAGAGGATGTTAAATAGACACTAGCTTATCACTTGCAACTGATTCCTTTCAAGTATTTATAACACATGGCAAATCCAATAAAAAGTTAAAGGACTGAAAAATAAAAGAGTAATACCACAATCGACTAAGGAACTAGTGGACAATTTTTTCAACAAACGCATGCCCTTCTGCTGTAATACTATTAGACTTTCACTGAATGATAATCAGGGTTGTAAGAATTTAAACCCTTACACTATCACTGATTCAGACTACAAGAAATGAAAATAGAATAGTTGGTTGTTTTGGGTTTAACAAAGTTATTAAACCATCGTAATTTGAGAAGCCGTTTCTCGATTTTTCTAAAAGTAGCTAAAAATATTCAGATACATTAAACATTCGTCCACATTTGAGTATTTAATCTGAAATGGAAAAGGTTGCCTCACAGGTCTCTATGGTTAAAAGCAAAGAAGGTTGAAAATTCTAAACTGGACACCCCGGCCTTGATGACACTGACAGAGATGAAAGTTTTGTGGTCTAAAGTGCTGACTGTGATGGAACCATATCTGAGGACACAGCTGAATGGCTCATCAGGGACAACCAAGGTTTCCTGGCTCTAACAAGTCACTGTCGCGGGAAGAGGCTGGCCTCACAGACACATACACACTGAATAAAAGCACATATCCATGAGCCACAATCTGCAGCTAATCCCAACCTTTTTCACATCTGCCTTTATTCACATCTGAAACTGACAAACACAAAACTCCTCAGAAAGCTGGTGTCTTTTATCAGAGTGATTGCAGACTCGGTGGAAAGATATGATCCCGTTATTGTGAGCATTCACTGAGCCAACAGTACGGCTGCGATGTTAACATCTGCAGGCATAAAACTCTGATTAATTGCCCAGAGACACTCTGGGTCTGTGCAGAAGATAAATAGCCAAACAGCCACTTTTATTTTTGTAACATTACAAGCTGGTCATACGGACTGTTTTGTGAGTTGTGCATGATTGGTGGAACTGCTTGGCAGATTCACATGACTGTCTGGGGGGGCTGAGGTTTTCCACTGAATATAATAGGAAGATGACAAATTAAAGGAATGAAGACAAAATCAGCGTAAGGACATCATGAATGCAGAAGGTTGCATAAAGACCAAAAAGCCCAGGATATGCTGTGATAAGTATAAAGATAATGTGAATCATATGCTATAGCCTTCAGTCACCTGATAAAACCTAATAACGGTTTCAAGGAATGTAATTCATCCCACTGGTATACTTGGTTAGACACGTGATTTATCCTTTTTAAGTTTCCCTCTGTATAATCATGTTAGTTTTAGGCAGACAATGGATAATTATTTTGAATACTTGACAGTAACAAGGTGAAAGCACATTTTCAATATGAATGGTAGATTTACTTTGATAAACATAGTCTTGAAACAGACTTTACTTCAGTGGTTTTAAAAGACTTGTGACAGCAGCGTATTTGAAGATATCTTGTGCTTTGACATGTACCCAGCGATGCATGTGGCGTCTCTCCCTGTGAAAGGACAAGGAGAGAGGGAGATTGGAGGAAGAGCTGATCTGAGATGAACACAGGGATCTGATTGTGAGGCAGTAGCATTCTGGGCCTTGTCCTTGGCCATTGACTGCCAGTGACAGCTAACACCTGTACATAAGAGTGGCAATAAAACCAAAACATTGAACCAGCATGCTAATCTAGTTAACAATATAGAAGGTCAAAATCTTCAGCAGTAATAGAAAAATAGGAACTGAAACTGATTTTAAAGGGAAGCGCGATCTGTATAATTAATCGATTACATTTGCTTTGATAGAACGATGAACTTTTGACAGGACGCAATAATCCGAGTTGAAGGTGAAAAGAGAAAGAAGACACAGGACTGTCCATTACTTTTCACATCAGAAATTTCTGGAGATGTAACAAACTCTGTGACATATCAATCTTTGCACAATGCTAAAGCATTTTATTCTACAACTCTTTCATTACAGACTATAATATTGGCCCATATCGCACTGGTGTCCATATAATCATTTTAGTCTCCTCATTGTTGAAACCTTTGATATACTTGTATAATTAGTTGGGCAAACAGTGTGAGTGTGTGTGTCATCCAAGTGTAGCTTGAACACAAACCACTTATCTATACAATGGAAAATACTTGTGTGAGTGGACTGTGAGTGAGATAAGGGTCGATTGTTTCTTTTGTTGTTGTTGTTGTTGTTGTTGTTGTTGTTTTACGGGCTGGTAAAAATATGTTGTCCTTTTTTGCCTAGAATCAAGCAAAAGCAGCAGAAGACTGCCTTCAAATTAAAATACATTTGATTAAATACTGCTTTGAAATATAAGGGTGGATCATGTCGATAAGTAGCAGTGGTTTAAGTAATTTCAAAATGAAAAGAACTGCAAACTATAAAAAATATTTTGTAAGCAGGGTGTGTAATTGATGTACAGTAAATCATTGGCTCTCTCTCGTCATAGGAATCACTAACTGGGCTTGTAGGTTCTTTCCTGGACACCCAAGAAAAATGGTCAATGGAAAATTTTGTTGTACGTCTTTAACCCTTTTGCCACACCAAACCATTGTTAAAGCTTGCGTAGAAATTACTGTCTCTGTGTTGTGCAGTGTATTCACAAAGGGGTAAGTAAAATTTGGATTTGTTGCCTTGAATTTAATGACATTATTCCCTGGAAAGGAAGAGAGAATGAGACAACATAGATGTTCCAGGCATAACTGTAAATGAAGACACTGCAAAACTTGCCAATAAGGTAAAGGACAAGACTAAAACTTTGCCCCCTCCAAACTTTCACAGAAGAGCCATCTACAATCCATCATCACTTATATTTCCTGCCTGTGATACATAGAAAGATGAAAAGAGATGACAAGACAAGTGTTATCATGTGACCTTAGTGTTTTTTTTTAAGATATTCTACAGAATATGCACTGGAAATGGCAGTTACATACTTTATACCACAGGCAACCCATGAGCCGAACGGCCAACCCCTTAAAATACTGCATCCTGTTAGACTGCACACACAGGCAGGGTAGATAAAGAGAATCAGAGAATCAGAGAATCACCAGAATCACAAACATAGTTTGTCTCAAAGGGCATTTCAATCAGTACAAAATAGGGCACTCTGCCTTTATACCCTTAACTTGGATGACATAAAACTGCTCAAAAAAATAAAATATAAAAATTTTTTCCCTGAAAAAAAGAGAAACTTTGAGGAAGGTTTCGGTTGACAGAGCAAGGTCTTAAGAATGATCCCACTCCGAACATGGACAGACATGCAATAGATTCCACCTGTAGTGACACGAACAGAATAAACATAAATAAAATATGATTAAAACATTTTCAAAACAACCTGACATACATTAATAAAATTATTTTAAAATCTAGTCAATTTAAAAATATTAAGAAGTGCAACATGACCCTGCATAGACTACCTTACATATTAGATTTTCCAACTAAAATAAAGTAGTGGCTAAGCATGCCATGTAGCAATTACTGGATTTCTTTAGGCACACGGCTGGATGGAATAAGGGCTGGCATGAATCTTACCAATAAAAGCTTGAAATCTTGCTAATTTTAAATAATTGTAGGTGTATGCAGTGTCCTCTCTGGTTTGGAAAAGCTTAGTCATTAAAACACTTCTCAGATATGCTGGTGTGCAAGAGAGCTTTAAAACCCATTTAAACAACGCTGTGTTTTTAGTGTGAAAAAGAAAGGCGTTATCTTAAGACATCTTCTAAACAAATGAATATGATTTCTTGCCACTCTAACAAGAATGGACTACCTGGGACTCATTTCTCAGATATTTGTTGGTTTCAAACAAAAAAAATCATAGTGTCTGCTCTGCCATTGAAAAAGTCAAGCTCCTTTTATGACACTGTGCAGGTCAATAAACGAAAATATAACACAACAGTCAGTCTTTGAACAGTTTATTTAAAAATATATCGATGTCACTGATGTATGAGGATGGATTTTATTTCTAACAGAGAGAGAGCTCTGTTGCCCTGATAAAACCCCATGGAAGGACTAAAGAAGGGGTCTTTCACAATTACTTCAGATACAAAGATCCCCTGTTTAACAACCCCACCAAGGCATCCTTCCAGTGATGTTGATGCAAATACACTGTTGGAATCCATCACAACTGCTGACATGACATGTCCATTGACCTTCAAGCATTATTATTCATCAGAATTTCTTTATAAAACATCTCCACATAGAGTAAAATGAGTGTGTTGTCCAGTATTGAGGTCGTGTCAGCAGAGCACTGAGGGTGATTGTGTATCTGGAGCACTAATCAATGACAGATGTCAAGTAAGCTCCAGCAGTTAGCTTACACACCCTGTCTTTGTTAGGTAACACCTCATTTAACGGCCCATCTGAGCAGTGACCAGCTTCACAGCAATGCAGAGTTAATTAACATATCCCTGCAAGGTTAAGATGAAGCTCAGCCATGAATGTGATTTTTGACATTATGTTCATTGCCATATGTCATAAATTAGAAATACCACATTCAAAATCGAACAACTGTGGCTGAATTTCTAACCATTTTTCAATCTAATCATGTGTTTAAGTGATTGCAAGTGCATAAGGGAAGTGCTGACATACAGTTTTTCCACCATATCAACCAGTTGCTTATCATTTCTGTAATTTTCTGTAATTACTAATGCCATTAAGGTTTGGATTTCAGGGTCGAACGGTGTTTGTGACATTTGGTTGAAATTGTGTCATCAGTCTTTACATGAGTGTCCATATATTCTGAAATCGTGGAATGGAAAATCTCTCCCATCTTCATTTAGGTGAAATTTTTTTGGTCATCTGAGACGAACAAAAAATAGTAGAATAATTTGTATAAATTAGCATGGCCTCTAAGCAGTGATGACTTGAAAATTTGTAAAGTGTTCCTCATTTGTGTAATTTCCCTTTTGAGGGACTAATGATTTTTTTTTTTTTAATATATTCAAGTTAGTTCAAGGAAGTTGATTGGATTAATTGGATGACAATTCCAGCATTGTATCTCATAAGCTGTAATGGTTGACAAGCTAATTAGCAACTTAGCAGGTAGACATCAATTCTCTCTGCTTTTCAACTCCTGAAGTGTCATATGAACTCAACACAGATGACTGCAAGAAACTTGTGGATAGAATGCAATTAAATGACTATCAAGATAAACAATTGATGCCATTTCCGGGGTGTGGCCTCATTCCATACAGTGGGACAATATCTGGGGCAGTGCTCAGGTTTTCGTCTTCATCGAAAACTTGAAGGAAACAGGGTAGAGCATGTTAAAAGGAGTGGATCTTCACAGATATTAATTATGTTGCTGAAATGCTCTAGCCTACAGCCAAACAGCAGCTGGCCTCCACTAATCTCCAACCTATAAACCTTTTTTTCCGACCACAGCACGGTTAATTCTCGTATAACCACAAATAATGATCTGGAATAAAACTGCAATTAAAAAAATTGCAGGTTAGAGACTTGGGTCCAATCTTTTTCAAGTTTTTATCCTTAACAAAGTCCATCTTTGTTGAAGCCCTTTCTTTCCCAGAATTTCATCTTTGAAAAAATATTTATCAAAGCAAGTATGAATTAACAAGTTTCATTCAAATTAAGGCTGAAATGGCTCCGCTAATAACTTGAGTGATTCAATTACAAATTTCACTCAAGGCAAATTATCCTCCTTGCATAATTATTAAATCTAACTATTTTTCTAATGGGGGTGTAAGACTGCCCTTATGGTTATTTCACAACAGGATCACTTACGTTCGAAATTAGCTTACACTGCAGAAGTAACTGAAGTGTGAAAGGATGACCGACAGAGAGGAAAGTGGTGAGGAGCAAAGGGAAGGTATACCGCAACAGAAATAATAAAAAGTGTAAAAAAAAAAAGTATGGCGCCATTGGAAGCCAAACTGAGAGAAAAAAAACAGTATTGTGTGTGCAGTAATAATGTATTGTTATTTGTTATTCCTCCTGATTATGTAGCTGGCAGACTAGCTACTTAAGACTTTTCTTTAAAAACCATTTGATCAACGTCACACCAAGAGTTCCTAATTTCAGCAATGAAAATATGACATTCAAAAGAACAAAGCAAAAGCCTGGTGATAGGAAAGGGAAAGGGAAAAAGTACTATTCGTAGAGGTATCTTCAACTCCCTGTAGGCATTGCCGAAACTTCCTTCAGTGGGAACATGAAGCCTGGAAGGACAGACAGGACTGTCCAGTGTGTCTCCTCCCCCACTAGTTGGCCCTCTCAGTTGCACAAAGCATCAATTGTCAAGTACAATGGGGCCACCCCCTCTGTTCTCCCTGGTCCAAACCAAATAAGTCAGTGTTCTTAGTGTCCTAGTGTCCTGAAGTTTGTTAACCAACCTGTGAGGATCTCTTTCAATGTGAGTCTTCCTTTTTTGACTATAAAACAAAAATCTATCAAAACTGAAAAAAGGCTTTTCTTTGGAAACTTGTTGAGTAATGAAATCCATTACATGAGGCAGCTAAAGTTAGGACTGTGGTCATTTAATAAAAAATGTGAAACTATCTTTGTTGTGTGTAGAGACACACATGCATTGATACAGACTATTGGTGCAGGTGAAGGTGAGATACAAATAACATGTTTTAGACAGAAATTCTGTAGGGAGTCAAGGGTCACTGCCATTTGGTAAGACTGGCTAAAGCGGAGACCAGTCGGCAGTCAATCACAGGGCCTTATACGGAGAAATAAAACCATGCACCCTCTCATTCATATGTCTGGCCAATTATGGGTCTCCAATTAACCTACAGAATGTAATTGCACCGTGGGGAGAAACCAGAGAACCCGGGGGAAACTGATGGAGACACAGGGAGAATATGCAAACTCTACATAGAAAGGTCCCCTGTTGGAATCGAACCAAGGCCCTTCTTGCCGTAAAGCAAACCACTGCGATATCGTGCCGCCTCCTAAACAAATCTTATCATAAAAATTGCCTTGAAATATCAACGAATTAATGTGGATTTAGAAATAACAGTCGAAGGCCATTAAAACATCTATTTTGACACAATTTTTTCACAACTTTTCTAGGGCAAATCTTCAAATTGAGAAATTTGGTGCTCAATGAAGTGAACTTCCTTGCTCAGTTATTACAGACAAAAATTCTTTAAAAACAGGAAACATAATTATATTCTTGTTAGATTCATTTATTCTTTTAAGATATACAGGGTTTCTGCATGTATCAGGTAATCTAATTTAATGGTTTGGCCTATGTCCAACTGCAGATATGATTATTCATAATAATGTCAATCATTTACATCTGGAATAGATTTCGCACAGTAGCAGATATGTACATATGACCTTCTGAGTGACAATGGAACTAAAGAGGAGCATGGAAAAAACTTTATTTTTAGTGTTAATTTTAGTTCATTTAGTTAATTTTTTCTTAGTCTGTTTCCTAATGCAGCCTCAGGGCGGTACGGGCCAGTGATCTCTCGAGCCAGACTCGGGGGGGCACAGGCCAGTGTCTTCCTGAGCTGGTCCCAAGCCCGGATAAATGCAGAGGGTTGCGTCAGGAAGGGCATCCGGCGTAAAACTTTTGCCAAAAACAAAATATGCAAATCAAACCTAAAAACTTCATACCGGATCGGTCAAGGCCCGGGTTAACAACGACCACCATTGGTGCCGACAACCTACAGGGTACCAATGGAAATTGGGCTACTGTGGGTCGAAGAAGGAGAAGAGGAAGGTGTGCTCGGAAGCAGAGAGAGAAGAAGAAAGGCAAGAGCCTGGAACTGAGAGTAGGAACTTTGAATATTCGGACGATGACAGGAAAAGGTAGAGAGTTGGTTGACGTGATGCAGAGAAGAAAGGTGGATATACTGTGTGTCCAGGAGACCAGGTGGAAAGGTAGTAAGGCTAGAAGCTTGGGAGCAGGTTTTAAGTTGTCCTATCATGGTACTGACAGGAAGAGAATTGGAGTAGGAGTTATCTTGAAGGAGGAGTTTGTTAGGAATGTTCTGGAGGTGAAAAGAATGTCAGATAGAGTTATGAGCCTGAAATTAGAAATTGAAGGTGTGATGGTCAATGTTGTTAATGGCTATGCCCCCCACAGGTAGGATGTGATTTCCAGGAGAAGGAGAAGTTCTGGAATGAGTTAGATAAATTGATGCAGAATATCCCCAGAAATGAGAGAGTGGTAATTGGGGTAGACTTCAATGGACATATTGGTGCAGGCAATAGAGGTGATGAAGAAGTGATGGGCAGGTTTAGTATCCAGGATAGGAACGTAGAGGGACAGATGGTGGTAGACTTTGCAAAAAGGATGGAAATGGCTGTAGTAAATACTTTTTTCCAGAAAAGACAGAACCATAGGGTAATTTATAAGAGCGGAGGTTTGAGCATGCAGGTAGACTACTTCCTGTGTCGACGAGATCAGTGACTGCCAAGTAGTGGTAGGTGAGAGTTTAGCCAGACAGCATAGGATGGTGGTTTGTAGGATGACTCTGATGACAAAGAAGATCAAGAGGACAAAGTGGTGGAAGCTGAAAGGGGAGAAGTCCTGTATGGTTGTCTGGGGGGAGATGAGAAAGGCTCTTTGTGGTCAGGGAGAGCTTCCAGATGACTGGACAACTACAGCTAATGGGATCAGGGAGACAGGTAGGAGAGTACTTGCTGTGTCGTCTGGAAGGAAAGCAGATAAGGAGACCTGGTGGTGAAATGAGGAAGTGCAGGAGTGTATCCAGAGAAAGCGGTTAGCGAAGAACAAGTGGGACACTGAGGGGACTGAAGAGTACAGGGAGATGCAGCATAATGTAAAGATAGAGGCAGCAAAGGCAAAAAAAAAGGGCATACGATGACTTGTATGCTCGGTTGGACAGTAAGGAGGGAGAGAATGATTTATACAGGTTGGCAAAACAGAGAGATAGAGACGGAAAGGATTCCAATATCCAGGAATACTGGAGTAGCAGAGAAGTATGTTACACTGGTACAGGATATGTATGCTGGCTGTGAGACAGTGGTGAAGTGTGCTGTAGATGTAACAGAGAAGTTCAAGGTGGAGCTGGGACTTCATCAGGGATCAGCTCTGAGCCCCTTCCTGTTTGCAGTGGTGACGGACAGGCTGACAGATGAGGTTTGACAGGAATCTCCATGGACCATGATGTTTGCAGATGACATTGTGATCTGTGGTGAGAGCAGGGAACAGGTTGAGGAAAGTCTTGAGAGGTGGAGGTATGCTCTGGAAAGGAGAGGAATGAAGATTAATCGCAGCAAGACAGATTATATGTGTGAATGAGAGGAACCCCGGTGGAACGATGAGGTTACAGGGAGTGGAGATCAAGAAGTTGGAGAATTTCAGCTACTTAGGGTCAACAGTCCAGAGCAATGGAGAGTGTGGAAAAGAGGTTAAGAAACGGGTTCAAGCAGGTTGGAATGGGTGGAGAAAAGTTTTAGGGGTTCTATGTGATAGAAGAATATCATCTAGAATGAAAGGAAAGGTTTTCAAAACAGTGGTGAGAACAGCGATGCTGTATGGTTTGGAGACAGTGGTACTGAACAAAAGACAGGAGGCAGAGCTGGAGGAGATGAAGCAGAGATGAAGATGTTGAGGTTCTCTTTGGAAGTGACGAGGATGGATAGGATTAGAAATGAGTCCATCAGAGGGACAGTACATGTTAGATGTTTTGGAGAGAAGGTCAGAGAAGCCAGACTGAGATGGTTCGGTCATGTACAGAGGAGGGATAGGGACTATATTGGTAAACAGATGCTGGAATGGGACATGCCAGGCAGGAGGTCTGACCCAAGAGAAGATTTATGGACATAGTGAGAGAAGATATGAAGGTAGTTGGCGTGAGAGAGGAGGATACAGAGAATAGGGTTAAATGGAGGAGGTTGATTCGCTGTGACGACCCCTGAAAGGGAAAAGCCGAAAGGAAAAGAAGAAGAATTTCTTAGTCTGTTTCCTTTTTGCTCCAACTGTCTCAACGTTTTTCAGTTCAAGGTATTTGTCCTTGTATCTCCTCCTTTTTGACTTGGATGATAATTTGATCCAGAGTGCAATTCCTTGGTTGTTCAGCTGTCTCAGTTTATCTAGTCCTTTTGAAGGCTGGCACACAACTCTGTCAACACAGCCTTTTATTTCTCAATGCTTCAAGCTCATCCTCAAATGTTTTGTTTTTAAGTTCATGCATTGCACCCTATTGCTTCCTCCTCTCTTCATCGAGTTACTACACCCTGTATTTGTCCCCTAAGGCTACAGAAGCCAGTACTTCTTTTATGAGGGACACTTTGAGAACACCTCCACAAGCTCTGATCTGGTCAGAGACTTGTCTCTGGGCCTCAACAGTTTGCTCGTTTATGTTGCAGGTCTCAACTTCCCTTAGGAACGTGACACTGAAAATTAGATATTTTCTAAAGTACTAAATATGAGTGGTGCTGCACTGCAGCGTTCAGACACAAGAGCACCTCACCACAGGTTGCTGGTCCTCCTGCCTGTCACGGCACTGCTTCAGGTTGTCACTGTGGCGAAGTTGGAGGTTGGAGCAGCAAAAGTTGTTGTGTTGGGGACCGGAGCAGTTGCTTTGCTGGTCCAAGCAAAAAAATCCACCACAGTCAACTCTTGCCTACCTTTCCCCAACTTATAAGATAAGATTATAATTTATTGATCCCCATATGGGAAATTCAGGTGTTGCAGCAGCAACATTAGAGGAAAAAATAAATAAAGAAAGAAATAAAGAAAGAAATAAAAACAGGAAAAGATATATACAAACATATATCAGTGCAAACACATATGCACATAAGTCACCATACATTCCCACACACACGTATACATACATTATTTACACACATACGCATACGCATACCTACATAAATATATATACACATATACACAATATACACATACACATATATACACACACATTTATACATAGATAGCACACATGAGCAAGAATAAATAGATTAAATGAACCAAAGTGACCCGTGGTAGTTATGGGCACCACACGTGTGAGTGGGTGACGGAGTGATGGGGTGGCGGTAGCACAGATGCCCCCTAGGCAGTCAGGGTTGTGTCCCGTCCAGACTACTGTTATACAGTCTGATGGCCGTGGGCACAAAGGAGCGCCTGAAGCGTTCAGTTCTCCACCGGGGTGGGATGA
>CAAKHD010013770.1:245487-265778 GCA_901007705.1 Fistularia tabacaria | reverse complement strand
ATAGAGAAAAACACCGGGGCAACAGGCCCACCTCTCTCAAGTCAATGTAAGAGAGCGCGATGGCGCGACCGCGCGCCCCTCCCACACACACACACACACACACACACACACACACACACACACACACACACACACACACACACCAATGTATTGGACAAAAATGTTTTTAAGTCCTTCATCCCTTTGACAGTTATAACACTTCCATCTCACTTCTTACCAACAGGCTTTTAAATGTCACCTGACTATTGTGAGATTCCATTGCTAGTCAAAAAACAGAACTTAAACAGCTTCCTGAATGGATTATATTTAATAATAACTTCCATGTATCTACCATCTATAACTAAAATACTAAATGACATAGGACAAGGAGTGTTCAAGGTTTAGTTTTATGGATTCAGAAATGCAGTTTTCATTTCATAATTAAACTATTAAAAGTAATACTTTTGTACTCAAAAAATACTGGTATATTACTGGAAATCAATACTCAACATTTCAGCATCTGTCTTAAATTTCTTGTACTAGTCACAAACTACTACTCAACTCTTCCAGATAATTCCTTGTCATATTATTTCTTGCACTTTACGAAGTTTTCAACTGGTTTATGTCTAACTATTAACTTAAGAAGTGAACTGAAGAAGCTTCTTGGATGAGAGTTGAATCGTCCTCAAGTGAAGAAAATCCAAAGAGCTCAGTTTGTATGAGAAGAAGATTTTGACAAGAATCTAGCCATTGAATTTATACATACATCATTTAAAACAAACACATTATAGACCAAAAGAAATGGCCTCTGACAGTGAACCTCACAGCACCGCCGTCTCCTCCCTGGTCTCAGGTGGCCCACTAGCTCTGTGCCTGGCCTATTCCAGGAATGCATGTCACTAAGTGGGTCATAATCACAGGGGAAATCTGTGGCTAATGTAGGACATAATGGCTTGCTCCTGAAAGGAAAACTTGTTTCTGAGTCTGTTGAAGTGTTTCAGATGCAAAAAAATAGATTTATAGAGGTTATAATTTGGATGTTTCGAAATTTAGTAATACTAACACAAGAGACATCTGACAGTCACATCTGACAAATAACCAGCTTCACTATATTTGAAAGAGTAATCTCTGTAGGTTAGTTGTTATCTTAATGTGACAAAGCTTATCAGTTTATTGTTATATGCCATGTCATCTTGGTAAGTCCGGCTGGAAGCACTGAAGGCATGATATAGGGAGATAAAATACTGATACGCCATTTAATCAAAACTGATAGCTGTGTTGAGATGTTTTTCTCAATGATATCAAAAGGTCTGAACTACTCCATCCATTGAACTGACTACTGAAGTATGAGGGAGAGCAACTCCTGCAAATTACTGTTCACTGATGTATTTCTACAGCACAAAACTGTTTCTTTTTATGCTTCGAGCCAATTATGTCACCAAGATTTGGTCTCACTGCTCTTTAGCGATAAGCCAGTTGGCTTCATCAGAGCATATCTATTTTGCAGACTATAAACAGCAAAGGTTAGCTTAAAAATTGTGTTAATTGTTTATCAAGTCCAGCAGATCTTTTTTTCTTGTCTATTCTCAGCAAATTCATAATTTATCCCTACCATGAGAACATTAAAATGCTACTCCCACTGTTTATGTCAAAAGTAATATGATTTATTCAGTATTCTACATTTTGTCATGACAAGATGTTGGCTTCTAGACAATGGTGTTTTCGTTAATCTGTCTTAAATATCAGGTTTTAGCAGTACCTATGTGTGAGAATTCTTTCTTGAAATCTACTGAGCATTAATTTAAACCAAAAATCTTTTTAAAAACCATGGAGGGTCTGGATAAATATTATAGATGGCGTTCCTTGGTAGATTTTCCTTGTCAAATGGAAAGAATTCCACAGTTCATCCCTGGTAATTATATACATTACGTTCTTCCTTTCCATACCCACATTCTTCACATCAACGAGCTACCGCCCATATTTTCTGTGTGCAGTTTGACATGGGAGACCTCAACATAGAGGCATTTCAAAACTGATTCTGATCGAAGAGGTCTCCAAAACATTTATGTTAACGAACCAAAAATTAAGATACACAAATACACATACAAATACACAGTTGTAAGGGATAGTCAATCTTATGACATAAAAACACTTACGTAGATGAGGCCAGAATAGTAGCGGTCTTTGAGGTTGTGAAGCACTGAGGCTTCATTCAGGCAAGTTAGCTCAGCCATATCCTCCACCTTACTGAACTTTGGTGGGTTCATCTTCTGGATGTCATCCTTGTTGACCACGGCCTTCTTTCCATTTTCTGCCAGCTCCACCACCACTTCATCTCCGCGTTCCTCACGAATGCTGGCAGCCTCAAAGCCATGCCGATCTGACGGGACCCAAACGAGCCTTTTGGCAGTCCAGTCAGCCTGCGCAGCTGGGTTATAAACCACAGCCCGGTCCACAAAGAGGTACCGCTCTGGGTCTTCCTGGCCACTCCTCTGAGACATGGCCAACGGAACCAGAAGGACACACTAGTCCACCTGTATGGTTAACAGAGAGAATTAAAAAAAATTGAATGTTAATGCTAATGAATAAACACTCTTGGAGCTCTTTCAATACACAAATTATAAGTGACACTTAAAACTTGGCACAGTAACTTAAAAGGTGATATTATCAACATTAATAAGCTAATTCCTGTAGTTAATATGTTTAATCAAAAGACATATTTGTTTGAATTTGATGTCACCACAAACCAATAGAAAAGTGCATTGTAAAGATGTTGACTTTGGTTTCATGCGCTAACCTCTAGTTTGCTAATTTATCACTTCATAAAGGGGTTGTGCTGACCACTTGCACTCCTGACATGCAACACTTTCAAAATCTCCCCCTGAAAAATAAGGATGGAGTAACGTAATATCAAAAGGCATCTCTTTAGGTTTGATGGATGATATTATTTTTGGTACACATTAGTTAGTTGCCCACATCCATCCTTGACACTTATTGATGATCACAATACCAACAATGACAGCCATCTGTTTAAACAGAGTATTGTCAATATTTGACTGAAAACAGGGAAAAAGGAGAGGCTGACTTCACAGTCGGAAAGTGTAATTCTTTTAATGACTTTTATATCTGAATGTAGTACATTCGAAAAAAATATGTTTTGAAAATAATGACGGAAATTTTCGTGACATATTTTTCTGGTATATGGCCAACACATAAATTACTTTAATTTTAGAATACTTTGATGACTTCATTAGCACCTCTCTATTGCATTGCGATGAACTATACCATCAAAGACAAATGAAGGAGATGATGCCAGAGTTCTATCCTTGGTGAGACAAAAAGCCCATGACAGCATCTAGCTTAATTAACACTCGAGACATGAAAAGTACATTAAGTTTATAATAAAGGCACAACTTGATGAATGGATATGCAGTGGAGTAGAAAGTGAAAATCAATGGTAGCACTCAAGAACAGCAAAGTCATATCAGACTTTGCCAGGAACAAATTAAAAGCTGAGGTCCTGACATTCTTTTTACATAGGAAAACAAGATGACCATGTGCCAAAATGATGAAAAGATAAATGTTTAAAAGGCAAGAAATGGCTCATGTCTTGTATCTGCTACTTATCTAACAAACAGAGTGTAAGATTTGTAATACACTTGCATGTATGGCTGCGTTATAATCTGATTCACTGATGTAAATTGATGATGTGAGTCTTGACAGAAGTCCCAAAATCTTTTTGAAGTGCATGTGGCTGGATTCTCGTCAGATTTAGCAAAATAACAGCTTCATAGCAGAGATGGATAACAGCCAACAACGAATTGTTAAAACAAAATAGGAGTTTTAAAAAGTACTAGGATATTTTACAACTGTAAAATAACTCAACTCATCTCAACTTAAGGGAGCGCTATTTCTTGAGCTGAAGACAAATTTAGGGCAGTAAGATCACTAACAATTAGCAACTTAAGATATCAGCATTTAAGGCCTGGCAAAGTATTGCATAGCGGAGACTTGGGATTTAGTTATGAGAATGAGTACAGCCAGTCATTGACAGCAAAGGATTTTCCTTCCTTCCTTCATTCATTCATTCAATCATTCATTCATTCATTCATTCAATCAATCAATCAATAAATAAATAGCAATATCCACACACACACATACTGTGTATATACTATATGTGCTGTGTGTGTGTATATATACATACATATATATATCAGATGAACAGAACTGAGGGTGATAGTCTATGCATCAATCATGCCCCCAGTATAGAACAGAAAAGTTAAAACATGTGTATATAAATATATATTTACATGCAATAATCGTGTTGAGTCTGAATACTCCTGTACCTATTGATGGGTGCACATACAGTATGTATAAATTGGGAAGCAGGACACAGTAAGCATGACTCAAATGATCTTTTGCGTTACTCTAAGGAAGGCTAAATTACTTTGTCAACTACAAAAAGACCATATTGGATTAGTAATATGAATACTGTTCTCTTTTTCGGGTGAACTCATTTGCTGTCTTTCGCCAATGAGTGTTTTCAGACTTATCTTATATCTCCTACACAGACTTAAGCTTCACACCCAGTGAACTGTGCACCCAACACATTCAGTAAACTAACCATCTCATCCGTAGAAAAGACAGAGAAAATTGCAACATTTCAAATAGAAAAATAGACTTAATCTGTCCTTAGACAACCTATATGTAAAGCCTTTTCAGTCATATCTAAACCAGAAATTATGCAAAGAATATGTTGAAAAGTCATTGCTTTAATAATTGCTCAACAACAAACAAAAATATTTGGCTTTCTTACTTCTTTTCCTTAATGAATTGAGAAGCAAATAAAATATGTAAGGACATGCTGATCAGACAATGTGAATATTTAAGGGTCAATTTTTAATGAATTTCTGTAATATCGATTTTTATTGATAATGAAAATTATTAAATTATCTTCAGCTGAAGCATCACATCGGTGACTGGTGACAAACTTATGTCCTTTAATAAAAAGACCTGAACAGTGATGGGGTGGAAAATAGCTATATTAATTCCCAGACTATTGACAAGTTTGAATTTTAGCCTTAATGAAACAAGTTAATCTGGCTTCTTTCGTGGACAATCATAATCATAGACAATCTCTGCTGATAAATGCCCTGAGATATTTAACCTACAATCTTGCCCCATGCTTGAATCAGGCGCCTGTTAGACACGAATCTGGGTCAGGTCACGGGATGGGGGATCAGTGTGGCTGCTGCAGGGTGCCATGTCACTGCATCCCCTCGCTCAATACAGTTACTTTCATTCCGCAAGTAGCCCTAGAAATAGCGAGACGCAGCAATAACTGGAATATCACAAAGGGGGGAGGGCCGAGATTCAGCAATTACTGATTAAAAACAGCCTGTATTATAACTTAAAAGATACTCCAGCCAGGCAAGGCCAAACCAAACAGCTGCATCGGCTAGGTTAGCTTGCTAACGTTAGCTCAAAGTTGGCGTGCTGTGCTTCAGGTCCCACCCGCTTGAAAAGATGCCTGCATGGATTCACACGCGATGACTGACGAGTGTAAAACTACATAGGGTCTTAAGAGCTCGTTTTTTCGGTTCGGTCGTTTCGACTTCAAATTATCGGCAAAGGGATAACCGTTCCACAGCAGTTTAGTTTCCATTCAAATGTGAGTTACAAGAATTAAGTAAGCTGCCTCCTCGGGCAAAATCCCATCATGGGTGTGGGAGGCTCAAAAGATGTCTGGGTGGGGATCAAAGCAGACGGACAATGACCACACAGCTTCCCGTGGCTTTAAGGGAATAACTCGAACTTCAAAATTCTGTGCATATGTCGCGTTTTACATTCATGAATGAAAAAACATGATTAAATTGCATACTGGTTCTCCGACGCCGGCTAACATTAGCAAGGCTGATGGTCCTCCATCATTGAAAAGTCATGGCACAATAATCCGCTAGCTACCGTTAACTGGCTAACCACAAACTAGATTGTCATCAAAACGAAGAGCCACGGCACCGTTACTGAACTTACCACACGCAGCAAATGAACCAACCCTTCCCTGGGGTTTATCAGTATCCAGTCGATATATGTAATGGTCCTCCAATAGGTGCTAAAATACTCCCTTCTTTGCCCGCTCTCTCATCAGTGGTACTCCTCCACCATCCGGCACCCTCTCAACCGAACTCTCGCCGGCCAGGCAGGACGCGCCGCCGCACGTTGGGTAACGCCCATAACACAAGAGCTAATGTGATTGGCTTTCCGAATCTTGTACCCCAACGCTATTGGTCCAAAATAATTTCCATCGCAAAACTTCTTCGGCTGACAACCGCCGACCGAGCTACTCAACACCTGCAGAATCCTGGATGCGGCTGATGCTGCTTTTCACATGGGAGGGTTGATGAAAAAAAAACAATAATATTATAAAACCTCATTTGTACATTCGGAAACATCTCCGATGGACAACCGACTATATTCATTGTTCTATAATTACTGTTTAATGTAACACTTCAAT
Organism: Fistularia tabacaria; assembly: GCA_901007705.1. Classification (NCBI taxonomy): domain Eukaryota; kingdom Metazoa; phylum Chordata; class Actinopteri; order Syngnathiformes; family Fistulariidae; genus Fistularia; species Fistularia tabacaria. The sequence goes on along the minus strand of CAAKHD010013770.1, from coordinate 259,285 downwards.
CTACCGCTAATTTATACTCAATTATTGCTGTTGTACTTCTGATTTCATGTCACCGTGGGATTGTCAGAAACGTCTTCTTGATTCCTCTGTATGTGAAGTACACGCGGAGAAATTGACAATGAAGCTGACTTTGACTTTGACTTCTACGAAATGCTGGAGAAATGGAGAAATTTACACATCATCCTACAGTACTGTCATTTTTGTCTACATGTCTTTTATTATCATTGAGCTATACAGATAACGTTGTTTTAAGTAAGTAGAATACCTCAAATGAAAATATTTTGTCCATTCGGATTTTATTGACAATGTTCCAAAAAAGCCATCCCTTACTGGAAACTTTAAATTAAACGCATTATAAAGGTAAAGTCGACCCTAACGATTCCCATATTGGTAAATAGCAAATTAATTTGCAAATTAATAGCGATGGTTTATGGCGGCCTACAAAGGTTAAGACATCAGTCAGGACATTTTGAAGGCCGTTTGATAAAGTTCGACATTCACCCCGCCAAAATTAATTTGATAAAGCCTTAAAACACTAATTTTCAAAAGATTTATCATCTAAAGCCAGGTGTTAGAATGTCCACTAAAAAACAGTATATTTATCATCTATAATGCGTCACTAAATTATGTTTCAAAATTAATTTTAAATTCACATGGATTTTAGGAGGCTGCTTTGTTTTTCACAGATACTTATTTTTCTTCTTCATACTTCGTGCGCAGGAACGTGACATAGATCATGTTTAAACGATTTCGACTGGCTCGTTTATTGTTTGTCTTGTTACTTTTTTTTTTTTAATCCATGATATCATTATTTAAACTGCTCTCTCCCATTGGCTTTTAACTTGGTGGGACATTATTTATTTATTCATTACATGTATTTCCTTGAGTAGTTTTTTTGGGACACTTTGTGTCTCATGCATTTGCATTGTAACTGATTTCCGTTTTTTTTCAAAATCTTGATCTCAATGAGTTTCCTTGTATCCCGGTTAAGTCAGATGACGTCATTGTAGAAGGCCGCCACTTTACATGTTGAAATAGCGCCCTCCAACGAATATAAGTAATATTGCATCACTCTCTGAGCAAAATATGTCGATTGGGAGAACGACTCTCAATATCAGAAAATGTCAGGATAACCTTAAGAGAAGCACTGTGTATTATTGTTCTAGTGCTTTTGGAAGCAATAACCAAACTAAATGTAATCACCAAAATGTCATTTTAGTATTCAAAACTACCTTTAAAGAAATTCAGAGTATATAATCTTAATGTTGCCTCATCATCTCTGAGATCATAATGTGACTATTTCAATCTGCTGCACACTGTACATATTTTTTGCAGTGTGCTGTGCAGAAAAATTTGGAGGTTCTACAAACTTCCAGGGCACACCTTATTTGATAACACAACTGACAAAAAACTAAAGCAGTTAAATATACCTTCTTTTCATTATGACAAGTTTGGAAATTATTATTAACAGTAAATATTGCAGTTTGCTTTCCATTTACAACACAAACATTAGCTGATGTCAAGTGGCATTGCTCCTCCTCTGTCCTACAGTAAGCTCAGATCCATATAGGTATAGAAATTAAAGATTGATTACAATTTTGTTATTGCTCCTTAAAGACAAAATGGTACTGCTCCATCTTTCCTGTTTTGATAAAATGTATTTTTTGTCCAATATAATAAGGCTAATTAACAATAAAAAGAAACATGAGCCCAGGAAAAAACTGTTACATTTAGGAATGAATCTTAATCCCAGGGTAGGTTTATTCATTTTGATCATGATGCTGAATTGAAAAAAATATGTTGAAAGCAAAAGGGACACATCAATTAGGATTAGGAGACAGTTTAACTGTCCTAGAAGTACTCTGTAAGAGTGCTCTCTATATTCTCTATATCATACTATCGATAATTCGCAATTATTATGGCCATTCTTCCCAATATTGGTATGATTCAAAACATTATAAAGCCCTTCGATGAAGTCCAATCCTGGATGAGACCATGTTTTTCAGAGACAACCATAAAAAGGGAATCATCATCATGAACACTGAAGTAAACTAGAGCATAAGATGATAAAATCCATACAGTTGACATTAATATGTTAATCTTAAACACCAACAGGTATGAACTCAATCATCTGAAGTTTAAACACTACTAAGACCAAGGAAGTGGTCATCTGCTTCAGGAGAACAGATTTCCTTCAAGGAACAGAGGAGGCTCAGGTCCTTTAACATATGCAAACTGCTACTGTGCTCCTTCTACAAATCTGTGTTCTGTTCTTTGGGGCTGTATGCTAGGGGGTGGTGCTCGCACATCAGACAAGAGCTGGATCAATAAACTAATCAGAAAGACGTGTACTACCATTAGCATCCCTCAGCACTGTACAGGCTAAAATGAGGATGCTGAACAGAATTAACAGCATCATAAACAATGGCATACATCCACTTCATGCCCTGAAGGTGCTGAGTGCCTTCAGCGTTAGACTGATTCCACCCAGGGCCAAGACTGAACGCTGCCTAAAGTCTTTCCTCTCAGTAGCAGTCAAACGGTACAATGAGCAGTTTGTGAATGAATATCCCATATTCCCTCCCCTATCTGCAAAAATGTGCACTTTACCAATCTGTGCCTACTCAGCGGTACTGGTAGTTTTGTTATTTATCCTTCATGTTGTGTGTTCTTATTCGAGTAAGACTACTAAAGCTGTGTATATTCCTTTACATAGAAATTATACCATTCTAAATTGAAGCATTAGGATATTCCTTTTGTGTGTGTGTTTTTAGTTGTAGCATGGGTCTGTGAACAGTTTCTTGCCTAGAAAAACAAGGGTGCGGATCATGTGTAGATCAGAGGATCAATAAACTATCTATCTATTTATCTATCTCTCTATCTATCTTTAACTGGAATTCTCAATGCTGATTAGACAGATATTCTAATGTCTTTGTGGCGTAGCAAACTGTATTTTGTCAAACCCTAAATTTTATTGTCCACATGTATTATTTATTAAGATAAGATAAGATAATACTTTATTGATCCCCATAGGGGAAATTCGGGAAATATTACTCACATTGTTTTACATGCATTGTTTCACATAATGAACACAGCCAAATAAATATATATGACATGTTTCCCTGATTTCCATTTTTCTCATGAAATGTTTAGTGTGTAGAACTCTTACTATAATTTCGCAAGCTGCGTGAAGTTGATCCAGATAACTGAGAAGTACAGTCAGTTTCTCCTCTTCATGTTACCCAACCCCATTAAGTGACAGTCCCGTTCATTTGAACCGGGTTTGCAGTTAAGTCACTTGTCCACACGGAAGTGCTAGAGAGTCACAATTCCATCATGTTGAGTGAACCACACAGGCAGTTCTAGACTATGTAAGAGGTTTTGATGTGGACTATCAGAGAAGTACAAAACAATTTTTGCATCAGGAATTAGTGTGTGCTATTGAATGACTGAATTTGAAATCTACCAGCTCCGACGATTTAAAACTATAAAACTCCTCAGCTAGTGGCTGTCGTTGAGGTAAATATATTAATATATGTGAATGAGTGATTGTGTGTGTGTTCTTGTGTGTGTGAACGTAAATATAGATATAATACACAAACATAATATATACACACACTCACAGACGCATGAATATATACACACGTATATATATATGCATTTACATACATATATGTACATACATACATATCTTATTTGCATATTTCCATTCTACATTATCTGGACAGCTAAGCTTCCAAAAAATGAAAATAAAGAAATAAAATAAAAAGATGACGTTACTGCAGGGGGTTCAGGGTACAGTACAAGATGGACAGTACAACACTGACTGCTCCCCTGTCTATCACTGGGCCATATAAAAATGAACAGTAATTTAATCTTAGGTTTAAGTCTTTTATTTAATCTACATTTAATTGGTGCAGATAGTTGGGAAAAATTTGACTTTCTACATGCAATATTCCACTATTCTAAGCTGTTACTTGCTTATTGAACTTCCTGTACTGTAAATGCTGAAATGGTGCCAATGTAATGAAGACGTGCAGCTGGGCAGACAGTAGAGTGCAGCAGCAGGAAATGAACTATTTCGAAGTAAGACAAGGTTATCCTTTTCTCCTTGGCGATCTTGTGCTATAATCCAATGGCTCTGCAAAGATTAAAGTCATCACAATGGAGTTGTTATTTTAAATTAGAGTGATTCTCTGTATTTTTGCTGTCTTTCGATCTTTTCAATTACTGTCACTTCATCCATCGATCAATCATGGATCTAAACAGATTTCCATTAGTATCAACTCGTATGATTTACTTTTGAATTTCATAACCTGAGCTGAGCATTGGCAAAACATAAATGAAAGATGCAGGATGTGTTAGTAAGTGAGTCCATCTTGTCTGGATGAGTGACAGAGTGACACCCTTTGGTGTGCTGCAATATTCTGCCATTTTTCAATATGCTGTGACAGCTCAGTCTCTCAATAGTTGGCTTCTCCAGTTGCCTCTGTGGCATAATAGACCTGTCATCAGCGCCATCCTCCACCATCCCTCTCCTGCTTTTGTCTAGACGGCAGTTTATCAGACATCTCCATCTTTTTTTTCTTTTTCTTTTTTGTAAGCACAGATAAGGAATGTCAAATGTGGCATTTTCAATACCACACAGCCATATTAGACAGAGATAAATGTTTGACCTCAATAGGCATCGCCTCACTTTTCTGCTCAATATGAATCAATGTGATCTCTTGGGCTTGCCAAGAATTTCCATCTCAACAAGTGACACACATCTTCAGGGTGGGAAAATTACTACAACCTTCTGATGTTTTGTTTTGCTTTTGAATCCATCGTCATTTCTATCATTTTTTTTTTCTATTTTATACTTGACCTGTTGAAAATTCCCAATTTTCAAAATAATGCACCCTATAGTGGTGGCAGATGAAATAGTCTACTTGATGATTCAGTAAACTCAAGCGGAAAATGTTCACATTTTTTGTGAAATTTGGGAATGTTAGTAGCCTTATTAGACTGAACTGAACAGTTTGAATTACCTGTAGTCTATTTCTTTTATAGCATTATGAAGATGCTCTTGACCAACATTGAGACTTTAAAGAAAATATGCTGTATATTTTGTATGTAATATCCTTATAGTATCTCTTCAAAGATAAGTGAGTGGCATCAGATTTTAACTTTTTTAACTTTTGATGATATTAACAGGCGCTTATATTATGATTTAGTAGAAATTTTGTGGTCGGCAGTGGATTGACAGGGAATGACATGATACAGTGTCTTTCCATTTAATACCAGGTCGCTCCCAGCCTCCTCTGAACATCATGTATAATACATCATGTATTGCCACTGGTCATGACTATCCAGTGGGAGTTTGAATGTAAATGTATGAACAAATCTCCTTCATGTAAAACTCCATGTTTTCAAGGTAATGACTTGTATGAAATGTTGTGTTTTTAATGTGTACATCCGATAAACTGCTTTGTTCATAAAATGTTTGCAGTATGCGTTCTATTTATTTATTTTTTTAATCTAGCCAGTTAGCCAGTTAGTTGTGGCGGCAGTGAAGGCTGTCTAAATGGTATATTACGCAAGTCCATATTCAAAACTTTCTGACACTAAAATCAACCCATGGGTGCGCACACACATACACACACACACACACACACACACACACACAAACACACATTCATGCAGAGCTAGCTGACCCATTTGGCAATATAGGCAAATACTAAGGGCGCCGTGGCCTCCAGGGGTGCTACAAAATCAGGAATATAGTAATTTCCAATATAGTTATAAAAAACTAGTCATAACTTTTAACTCTTAAAATGAAAAATTCTACACTGATTCAAATATAAAGTAATGCTCAATTATTGTTTCTACAAATGATAGTAAAAAATAGGTGCCCCCCCCCATACCCAGTGGGGGGAGGGGCAATTCATTATTTATTGCTATTGTTAACATTTATCACTTTTGTTTTGTAGTAAGAATATTTATGTTGTCTTTTATTTTTTTTGTATTTATTTTTTAATCATATAAATTGGCTAAGATGTTATAAATTAAAGACAATGTTAAAAATAGTGTATTCGATTTCTTTTGTAAGCATATGTTAACCACCAACGGATGGAGGTACAATATAAAATCTTGCCTGGAGCAAAAAATTGGGAAGGTTTGGCTCTGCTTTCCTGATATCTAAAGCATAGTGGCCGTGGGAGGAGAAAATGGGTGGAGAAAACGTAATGCGTGATACAAAAGTATCAACCAGAATGAAAGCTGAGGCTAGAACTAAGAGAAGATTTATGTATGTTATGAAAGAGGACATGATGTCAGCTGGTTTGAGATAAGAGGATACTGAATGTAGGAATAGATGGAGGAAGTTGATTGGCTGTGGCAACCCCTGAAGGGAGCAGCCAAAAAGAAACAGAAGAAGAGGAATAGGGAAGCACAGTGGGTCTGTTGTCTTATTTGATAGTGGGGCGTCTGAGTAGAGGAGGAATCAAACCAACAATCCTCTAATTGTAAGCAATTATTTGGGAAAATGGCCAACTCAAAATTTCACAAGTATGTTAGTGTTGCCTAGAAAATCTGTTATTTCTGAGGTTAAAATGACTGTCTGTAAACAGATGTCTATCCATCAGACACAAATCCATTAGTATTTATTTATAATCCTACTTATGGTTATTTGGTAAATACCTATGTTTACTCTCCTTCTGACTCTTTTCCTCCATTATCCAGCTCTCTTGCTGCTAAATGCTGCACAATGTTCATCAATAGTTGCTTTTTATTTATCTGTTGTTGCTGCTATCACTGGAAACAAGGTCAACAAGAGTGAGCCATAAAGGCCTTTGAAATAAAACACTATGGTGCCAGTGTGGAATTGAAAAACACAGTAGTATAATGCACTGAAAAGTGAAAACAAAAAAACACAGGAGTCTCATTATTATTCTCTGCAAGCTGGTCATAAAAATGGGTCTTATGATCCATTGTTCTAAAGTACTGATTAGAATATCCTCAAGTGATACGAAAGAGTATCATCTGCATAAAGAGAAATGTTACAATTACACAAATACTACGAGTACTCCCATAATGTTATCCCATAATGCCTAATCACTAGATACAGACTAAAAGAGAACGTACCTCTACCTCATGCAGCATTTTCGCTGTCTGAAATCACACGTTAGCCTCTGATGATTTGGTTAGTTTTATCAGCAATTAAATAGTTTGAAATTTTAACAAGTGTCCAGTGGCCAGTGTCTCCTGGAGCCAGTCCCAAGGCCGGATAAATGCAGAGGGTTGCAACAGGAAGGGCAATCGGCGTAAAACTTTTTGTCAAAACCAAATATGCAAATCAAACCTATGAATCTCATCCCGGTTGGGTCAAGGCCCGGGTTGACAACAACCGCCATTGGTGCCGATAACCTACAGGGTACCAGTGGAAATTGGTCTACGTGGGTTGAAGAAGGAGAGGAAGAGGGCATATTCTGAAGCAGAGACAGAGGAAGAAAGGCAAAAGTCTGGGACTGAGAGTAGGGACTTTGAATATTGGGACGATGACGGGAAAAGGTAGAGTTGTTTGACATGATTCAGAGAAGGAAGGTGATTATACTGTGGTTCCAGGAGACCAGGTAGAGAAGTAGTAAGGCTTGAAGCTTAGGAGCAGGTTTTAAGTTGTACTATCATGGTACTGACAGGAAGAGAAGTGGAGTAGAAGTTATCTTGAAAGAGGAGATTGTTAGGAATGTTCTAGAGGTGAAGAAAATGTCAGATAGACTAATGAGTATGAAACTGGAAATTGAAGGTCTTATGCTCAATGTTGTTTGTGGCTATGCCCCACAGACAGGATGTGAGTTAGAGGAGAAGGAGAAGTTCTGGAATGAGTTAGATGAAGTGATGGAATATCCCCAGAGATGAGAGAGTGGTAATTGTTGCAGATTTCAATGGGCATGTTGGTGCAAGCAATAGAGGTAATGAAGAAGTGATGCGTAGGTTTGGTATCCAGAATAGGAACACAGAGGGACAGATGGTGGTAGACTTTACAAAAAGGATGGAAACGGCCTTAGTGAATACTTTTTCCAGAAAAGACAGAAACATAGGGTAAGTTATAAGAGCGGAGGTAGGAGCACATGTATAATACATCTTGTGTAGATGAGGTCATCTGAAAGAGATCAGTGACTGCAAAGTAGTGGTAGGTGAGGATGTAGCCAGACAGCATAGGATGGTGGTTTGTAGGATGACTCTGCTGACAGGGAAGCTAAAGAGGACAAAGGGAGGTCAGAGGACAAAGCGGTGGTAGCTGGAAAGGGAGGAATGCTGTATGGTTTTCAGGGAGGAGTTGAGAAAGGCTCTGGCTTGGTCAAGGAGCGCTTCCAGATGACTGGACAACTACAGCTAATGTTATCAGGGAGACAGGTAGGAGAGTATTTAGTGTCTCGTCCGGAAGGAGACGTGGAATGAGGATGTGCAGGAGTGCATACATTGAAAGCGGTTCGCAAAGAAGGACTGGGACACTGAGGGGACTGAAGAGAACAGACAGGAATGCAGGGAGATGCAGCATAAATTAAAGATAGAGGTGGCAAAGGCAAAACAAAGTGCTTACAATGACTTGTATGCTCAGTTGGACAATAAGGAGGGAGAGAATGATTTCTACAGGTTGGCAAAACAGAAAGATAGAGACAGAAAGGATATACAGCAGGTCTGGATGATTAAGGATAGAGAGGGAAATGTACTGACAGATGCTAGAAGAGTGTTGGGAAGATGGAACGAGAACTTTGAAGAGCTGATGACTGAGGAAAATGAAAGAGAGGGAAGGGTAGAAGAGGTGACTATTGTAGACCACAATGTAGCAGAGATTGCTCAAGTGAAGTGAGGAAGGCACTGAAGAGAATGAAGAATGGAAAGGCAGTTGGTCCTGATGATATATCTGTGGAGGTATGGAAGTCTCTAGGAGAGGCAGCTGTTGAGTTTCTGGATAGATTATTCAACAGGATCTTATGGAGTGAGAAGATGCCTAAGGAATGAAGAAGTGTCATTGAGCCCATTTTAGGAATAAGGAGGATGTGCAGAATTGCGGTAACTATAGAGGGATAAGGTCGATGAGCCATAGTTATGGGAAAGAGTAGTCGAAACAGAAGTCAGCATTTGTGAGCAGCAATGTGGCTTCATTACCTAAAAAGAGTACTACAGATGCAGTACTCGCTTTGAGAATGCTAATAGAGAAGTGCAGAGAGGGAAGGGAGCTTCATTATGCATTTGTAGACCTAGAAAAACCATATGACAGGGTGCTGAGAGACAAAACTATGGTTTTGTATGAGGAATACTGGAGTAGCAGAAAAGTATGTTACACTGGTACAGGACATGTATGCTGGCTGTGAGGCAGTGGTGAAGTGTGCTGTAGATGTAACAGAGAAGTTCAAGGTGGAGCTGAGACTTCATCAGGGATCAGCTCTAAGCCCCTTCTTGTTTGCAGTGGTGATGGGACAGGCTGACAGATGAGATCAGACAGGAATCTCCAAGGACCATAATGTTTGCAGATGACTGATGATTGTGATCTGTAGTGAGAGCAGGTAACAGGTTGAGGAAAATCTCGAGAGGTGGAGGTATGCTCTGGAAAGGAGAGGAATGAAGGTTAGTCGCAGCAAGACAGATTATCTGAAAGATTATCTCCGCAGGGTGGCTGGACTCTCCCTTAGAGATAGGGTGAGAAGTTCGGCCATCCAGGAGGAACTCGGAGTAGAGCCACTGCTCCTCTGCATAGAGAGGAGACAGGGGTTGGGATGAGGTGGCTCGGGCATCTGATCAGGATGCCTCCTGGGCGCCTCCCGGGGGAGGTATTCTGGGCATGCCCATCTGGGAAGACACCACGGGGAAGACTCAGGACATGTTTGAAAGACTATGTCTCTAGGCTGGCCTGGGAACGCCTAGGGGTCCCCCCAGAAGAGCTGGACCATATGGCTGGGGAGAGGGAAGTCTGGGCCTCCCTGCTCCGGTTGCTGCCCCCGCGACCCGACCAAGGGTAACCGGTCGAAGGTGGATGGATGGATGAAAGACAGATTATATGTGTGTGAATGAGAGGAGCCCGGTTGGAACGGTGAGGCTACATGGAGTGGAGATCAAGAAGTTGGAGGATTTCAAGTACTTAGGGTCAACAGTCCAGAGCAACGGAGAATGTGGAAAGAGGTTAAGAAACGCGTTCAAGCAGGTTGGAATGGATGGAGAAAAGTGTCAGGGGTACTATGCAATAGAAGACTATCAGCCAGAATGAAAGGAAAGGTGTACAAGACAGTGGTGAGACCAGCGATGCTGTATGGTTTGGAGACAGTGGCTTTGAAAAAAGACAGGAAGCAGAGCTGGAGGCAGCAGAGATGAAGATGTTGGGGTTCTCTTTGGGATTGACGAGGATGGATAGGATCAGGAATGAGTCCATCAGAATGAGAGCACATGTTAGATGTTTTAGAGAGAAGGTAAGAGAAGCCAGACTGAGATGGTTTGGTCATGTACAGAGGAGTGATTTTGAATGTATTAGCAGACGGATGCTGGAATTGGAGATGCCAGGCAAGAGGTCCAGAAGAAGACAGAAGAGAAGATTTATAGATTAAGTGAGGGAGGATATGAGTTTGTTGGTGTAAGAGAGGAGGATACAGAGAATAGGGTTAGATGGAGAAGATTGATCGCTGTTGCGACCCCTGAAGGGAAATAGTCGAAAGGAAAAGCAGAAGAGGCACAATAAACTCTTGGTTTTGCTCCACGATTAAGAACCACTACAAAAGGTTGCTCACTCACACACAAATGACACCAGAAAAATAACCACGTTGGTGAAGGTACTAATAATACTAATAACAATAATAATAATGATAATACTCTGTTATAACAACTATCAAACAATTGCATGAGTGATATTACAGGTCATTTTAATTGCAAATGTAACTGTCTGACTATTTTTGACCCCTGTCTCCTGTCTGACTCCCTTTCTCTTCCTCTCCTTCCCCACCCTACTCTCATTCCATCAGGTCCTCAGAACACACACACACACACACACACACACACACACACACACACACACACACACACACACACACACACACACCACCGCCTCTAAATGCCTCATTTCCCCCATAAGAGCGAGAGGATCAGACAGCGTGAAAGTGACGCGGGAACAACATCATTTTTTACTGTCAAGGATCTCCCTCACTGGGGGAGAGAGCATCAGAGATTGGCGGAGGAGAAAGCAAGTGGGATGACTGAGGAAGGAAAAGGAGTGAGGAGGGGAAAAAAACAAGTTTTCAGGTGAAGAGAGGACAAACAAACCGGGGGAGAAGGCGAGAGAGAGTGCAAGGGAGTTTAGAGTGAGAGAGCTCACTGGGTGGCAGTTTAGGGACTGGAAGGGTTTTTTTTGTCTCTTTTCTTTCCCTGGCTGAGGGCACCGCCTGCCTCCTTCTTCCCTCCTTCTCCTCCACCTCCTCTTCTTTCTCTGCGCCTTCCTCTCCCAGCTCCCGCCGTGGGGTCTCAGCTCTCCGTCTCCCTCCCCCCCTCCCTCGCCCCCTACCTCCCGCGGGCACTGCTGGGAGCCTCCGGGCTGCTGCGCCGCAGGAGGATGTCTCGCAGGGAGTCTGTGCCGCCACCCTCGCCACCTCCGACCCCGCAGCTGCTCGGAGTGCGGAGAGGGGAGGTGGATCGCGAGGACCGTCCGGAGCGCGCCGAGCCGCTGTCTGACGCCGAGAGGGAGATCATTCAGGACACGTGGGGGCACGTCTACAAAAACTGCGAGGATGTTGGGGTGTCTGTGCTCATAAGGTGAGTTTTTGTCCAGAGGCAAAAGGCTCGGATAAACTTATCCAATACATGACGTCAGCAAACACATTTTCTTATGTTTTTATAACCTTGATTTTTTTTTCTAATTCTTAATTAGAAATTAGATTTTTTTTTTCCCCCACATTCGGATCAAAGATATATATAACATATTAGATGTGTCTAAGATACATAAGGAGCAAAGGGAGCACATGTGCCGGATGTTAGTCCCCCAGAGCACCACTTGAGGAAGGAGTCCAGCAGCCTCTGTCTAGAAGTTTGTTTCCAGAAATGTTGGTGTCTTGAGACGAGCCTAAACACATGGCTATATGTGGTTGTACTCCCAACCGCGACACTACCTCTGAAGCCCTTCCTGTAGGGCTGGTGACAATCTACATCCCTAGAATCAGTTTATTACCCCTTCCCTAACTGCCGGTTAAGCAAGTGATGAATGGCTTAATGGTGTGCTTTGTGACAGTGTAATACAGTGTCAATAAACCAACATTGCTGACAACAACAAGTAACATTGTAAACAAGTTATTTTGTCGGTGAAAAATGTAACCAACCAATTAGAAATAAAAGATTGGTTACGCGTTCATATAAATAAATTTCATAAATTGATTTGGACAAAAAAAAACAAAACCTGTATATTGATGCAAGTTTTAAGGTCAGTGTCACCATACCAATCAAAACAAACAATAAAAACAAAGAAGATGCAATTAATTTAAGACAGAATAGTCTCTTGCACGTCCTTACAAATTTGCCATGAATCACGGGAGAGGAAAGGGACGAAGCGGGATGAAGTCCAGGGTTGTAGTTCTTATGATGACACTCAGATATGAAGATGTAAAATTACACTCACAACGGGTCAATTTTTATAAAAACGCTCCTTTGTTGCATTTGACTAGAAGAGTGGCTAAAATGTCAGAATAAAAAATATTTTACTCTCAAATAACACCAGCTTGTGCCCCCAAAAAGGATTTTGGTCAGACCATCCTCTCAACAGAAAGCTAGTGACTGTGTTCAAGTGTGTTCTGAGTCTGTCTGTCTTCTAAAAAGATGCAGGACACTATTGATAGTGATGACAAATGTGATGCAGCTGCACTGTTATTACATACCCCCCATACAGAAAGTGCATTTGTGAAATATGTGAGGTTGTGCAAGTCCCGAGTACATTTTCTAAATGCTGCTTGTCACAATGATGAAGATCTGTTCTTAGTTCGTTTGTGTTTTGTCAAGTTGCTGTGTGTTGGTCTACATTTCAACAAAGTATTGGCTTGGAGTTGGTGATATTTGAAATGTCAACACAAAGGTTTATATTTTTACTGCAAATGTGTGTCTCAGTTCAACATGTCCTGGCTTTTGTTTAGATCATGATCAATCATGTTGGTTTTCATCATGAAAGGAAGGAAAATCCTTTCTCCCTGCATAATCAAGCTAATCCTAATGCAGTAATGTGTCTTTTATAATGTTTGTCTTTACAGTTGCCCATTTCTTTATGCACTGGGAAACAAGCCCAAACATACTTTAAAATTCAAAATATAATGAAAGTTAAATAGGCTCACCTCTGCAGTGCCAAGAATAACAGAGAGAATTTTAAGACAGCAGTTGTCTCCCTGTTGACGTTTCCCTCAGGAATGTAGTTTCTAGACTCATGTACTGACCTCAATACTTGGATATTGAATAATCACCAGCATTCAGCAGCATGTCATTTATCTGACCCCCTGAAGCCCAAACCCCTAACCTTGTAGTAATATGTGCTCCAGGGCGCATCATTGGACTGTGACATTGCTTTTTTTTGTGGTTGAAGACATGAAAGTGTCCAGTAAGTACTGGTAATGAGTATTTATCAAATCTTTCTTCCAAGTGAGTGAGCTAATTACCCTTAAATTCAAGGTGGTAAGTTCTACCTGCAGACACACAACGCACACACAGCGCACACACACACACACACACACACACACACACACACACACACACACACACACACACACACACACACACATATACAGAACACACTAAGAAA
>CAAKHD010013770.1:199788-239950 GCA_901007705.1 Fistularia tabacaria | reverse complement strand
CTTTTCAACAGCCCCCCCCCCCCCCCCCCTTCATTATGCTTTCAAGAGCCATGCCCTCACTATGGCGGATTAAAAATTCTTTCGTTGAACACAAGAGGACATGCAAAGCTATCTTTTTTTACCTCAAAGGAATCACCAGAACACTATACTGTATCCTGAATGTGATTCGGTCATCTTGTTTGTTTTTTTTTCTTATTATTTTTTATCAGAGCAAGAGCAAGGCAGTCCATTATTCTTGAAACTCAGGAAAACAGTGTGGAGGCTATATATTATGACAGCTGGTGGTGTCAAGCTAGGAGTACTAAAGGCAAGCCAAGTCTGTGTTGGCCTTGCAGGACATTGGATCTCAGGGATATGGATGTAGTCTGGCGGGGCTGCCATGGGCCAAATTCTAACTGGGAAATAATTGTATTAGCAACTGCAGTCAGCGCAAGCTCTGACAAGATCTAAATTGGGTCAGATTGCATGTGTGTGTGTGTGTGTGTGTGTGTGTGTGTGTGAACCCATCTGTTGTTCAGTTAGTGTTTTTACTTACACTTTCTCGCCTATGGAAGTTTACATTATTATCCCCTATGGAAGTTTACATTATTATCACGTGACACGGAAAACACAAAATACATGAAATTTCTCACATGACCATCAACCTCATCTGATGGTAACTGATGCAACATCAGCTGCTTCTCAACTGATTTTGTAATGCATACCCCTCATTCAAAATGAAAACTGAAAACACAACAGCATTTTTCACGACATAATATTTTGGACAGTTGATTAGGAAGTTCTGAACTTAACCTTGTTATTAAGTTTTAAAACAACAGGATGCTAGGGAATTTGTTGTATTAATTTTAGAATTTTGTTTTGAATATTGAACAGTTATGACATTATTTGAAGACAAAAGTAAACAGGTAGGCACACTTGGTTTTGACATAATTTCTATGAAAATTTAACAAGAGCCATAAAACCCATACACATGTTGAAATGTAAATGATAAACAAAAATTGGTCAGGGTCATGTAGGCAGCACACTGTATGGATCTGCTCAGACATCTGTGTACCTACATTCTCAGCCCATTCTGTAGGATTCTACACTGGATGTCTCTAGTGCAAGCATCATTTAGATGTACCAAGAACACCTCCGGTGTTTGTTGTCCATACATCTTTATTAGTTACCTGAAAAATCTCAGTTATATCACGTGGCTCTTCTCAAAGATTCTCCTCTTCCTTTTCCATAAGCATTTAAAGAGGAGTTTTGCAGAAGAGCAGAATAAAAATAAGCACCACCACTGCTGCAGCTGGAAAAGGAAATCATGGAAAAATCAAACCTCATAGCGTCAGATCCCCATTGTCTAAAGCTGTGTCAGACTATCATATTGATAGATTCTGCCTAATCCAGCCTTCCGAGGGCACGAGCCACTGTCTCCCTCAGCTGGTCCCAAGCCCAAATAAATGCAGAGGGTTGCGTCAGGAAGGGCATCAGGCATAAAATTTGTACCAAAACCAAATGGTGGATTGAACCTATGAATCTCAAACCAGATCGGTCTAGGCCCAGGTTGACAATGACCACCGTTGGTGCCGATAACCTACATTGTACTCGTGAAAATTGGGCTACTGTGGGTCGAAGAAGGAGAGGAGGGAGGCGTGTTCAGAAGCAGATAGAGAAGAGGAAAGGCAAGAGTCTGGGACTGAGAGTAGGGACTTTGAATATTGTGACGATGACAGGAAAAAACTAGAGAGTTGGTTGACATGATGCAGAGCGGGAAGGTGGATTTTATCGCAGAAGGGTGGCAAGGCTAGAAGCTTAGGAGCAAGTTTCAAGTTGTACGATTGCGATATTGACAGAAGGAGAAATGGAGTAGGAGTTATCTTGAAGGAAGAGTTTGTTAGAAAGGTTCTGGAGGAAATTGAAGCTATGATGCTCATTGTTCTTTGTGGCTATGCCCCACAGATGGAATGCGAGTGAGAGGAGAAGGAGATTTTCTGGAGTGAGTTAGATGACCCAAAGTAATGCAAAATATCCAGACAGGTGAGAGGATGGTAATTTGTTCAGACATTGAGGGTGATGAAGAAGTGATATATAGGTTTGGTATCCAGGATAGGAACGCAGAGGGACAGATGTCGGTAGATTTTGCAAAAAAGATTGAGATGGCTGTCGCGAGTACTTTTTTTTTTTTTTCCAGAAAAGGCAGGAACATAGGGTTAACTTGTTAGAGCGGCTGTAGGAGCACACAGGTAGACTACATCTTGCATAGACGATGTAATCTGACGGAGGTCAGTGACTGCAAAGTAGCAGTAGGTGAGAGTGTAGCCAGACACCATAGGATGGTGGTTTGTAGGATAAATCTGGTGACAAGGAAGATAAGGAGGACAAAGGAAGGTCAGACGACAAAGTGGTGGAAGCTGAAAAAGGAGGACTGTTGTATGGTTTTCAGCAAGGAGTTTAGAAATGCTTTAGGTGGTCAGAGGTTCTCTTTGGGAGTGACGAGGATGGATAGGATCATGAATGAGTCCATCAGAGGGACAGCACATGTTAGATGTTTTGGACAGAAGGTCAGAGTAGCCAGACTGAGATGGTTCGGTCATGTACAGAGGAGGGATAGTGTGAATTTATTGGTGGATGGATGCTGGAATTGGAGATGCCGGGCTAGGAGGTCTTGAGGAAGACTGAAGAGAAGATTTATGGACGTAGTGAGAGAGGATATGAGGTTAGTTGGTGAGTAAGAAGAAGATACAAAGAATAGGGTTAAATGGAGGAGGTTCATTCGCTTTGGCGACCCCTGAAAGGAAAAGCCGAAAGGAAAAGATGGAGGAGAAGATATTGATATATTTTGCCTATCCCAAATCTGGCTATGAATGTGTGAGCCTAAATGAGTCCACTCCTCCCAGTCGTAATAATACTTACATTTCTCAAAATTCAGGTTGTGGAGGCGGAGTGGCTGCTATCTTCGATTAAGGTTTGTTGATTGGTCTCCAACTATAGCTCATTTGAAAACTTCTTTCCTAGTCTCTCATCCAGCTCAGAAAAAACTGCAGCTTATACACCCATTCATCCATCATCTATCATTTGTCCTAGACCTGGGGTCAAAGGGGATACTACAGCCTATCCCAGCTGTCATTGGTCAAGAGACCTATTGCCAGTCAATCACAGGTCCACATATCGAGACAAACAATCATTTACTCTCATTCACACAGTAGGGAAATTTTCCTCAACCAATTTTCAAATAACATGCTGCTTGTTTTTGGACTGTGGAAGGAAAATTGAGAAGCCAGAGGAAACAGACGCAGACACAGGGAGAACATGCAAACTCTACACAGAAAGGCTCCCTGTGGGAATCAAACCAGGGCCCTTCATGTTATGAGGCACTGCGCCGCCGTGCCTCCCTGCAGGCTATCCGACTTGACATGATTGACCTTGCTCCTGGCCCATACTCTGACACGTGTCTGAATTGTTTAAATTTATATCAAGTTTAGTTCTTAAAAACTGATAAAAACATTAATGCTGGAGATTTTGATATTCATGTAGACACTGATGGCAACAGCCTGGGTGCTGCATTTATCTCACTATTGGATGCAACTGGCTTCTGTCAATGTGTCAATGCATAAACCCACCCATTGTTTTAACTACACTATTGACCTTGTCCTGATATACGATATAGGAACTACACAATTATTGGTCCATCCACAGAATCCCGTTTTATATTTAATTTTTTCTGACAGAATAATGTGCCAGTAGACAAATATACTTACCTAATATACCTATTCCTGCGTAGTCTAGCAAGACAGCCTAAAAACATACGGGAAGGCCCTATGCAATGCTCGACCAACTTATTACTCAAAAAGAGCTTCAAAATATAGACATAAAGACACGAAGAGGCAAGAGTTGGCCAAAGTTGCAGGTTGCTGACATCCTCGCAGGAGGACATCCAGCATTTCCTTCCAATGGCGCGTCATCGAGCAGGCTTCACTCGTTTCCCGAGGACCTTTTGTATGCTTGTGAAAAAAAAAAAAAGCTGTAGGCAAGGCATTTAACTTTAGTGTCCATTTAAATAGTGGCACCTGTAAGTTTTTCAGCAGTTTAGGTTGGCTAAATGTGTTAAATGCATCTGGAGAGAAGCAGCAAGAAAACAGCAGGATACTTAGGAAGTTGTGTACAACCACAAGCAAGCAATTTCCCACTCCTTTCCTCTCTTCTTGTCCCTTGGAAAGCTGTTTGGATCCCTTGTATTGGAAATTGATATTTTTACAATTTTTACCATATATACTGAGCGAAAGTTAACACTAGCGGAAATCCAAAGATGACACAATGCAACCTGTATATGTCATGAACCCAGCATGCTTTGTGCTGTTAAAACAATGGCTGCATCCGTAGGTTAAAATATGTGCTATATATTGAGATTTTTAAAGAAGGAAGATTCTTCGTGCTTTTCTAACAAATAATTCTGTTATGTGACAAACATTAAAGCATATTTATGTCACTTAGTCCTCCCAGGCTGGGCTCCCTTGAAAATGTCCACTCTAGATCCAGAGGTTTTAGCTAACTGTAGACCCATTTACAATCTCCCATTTCTCTCTTAAGATTCTTGAGGATCGCAAATCAATTATGTAACTTTCTGCATAACAATGGGCTATTCGAAGTGCTACAATCAGGTTTTGACAGCATCGTAGCATTGAAATAGAATTGGTCAAAGTTACAAATGCCCTTTTACTTGGCATGAGAGGAAATGCACTGGACTGGATCAAGTCCTATCTATTTCTGAGATCTCAATTTGTACATTGAAACAAAGTGTCCCCTATGTGCACCAAACTAAGTTATGTTATTCTGCAAGGTTCTGTGCTTTGAGCAATACTTTTTACCCTATATATGCTTCCTTTGGGTAATATCATTATGGGGAGCTCCATAAATTGTCACTGCCATGCTCTACACATCCAGGATGCAGGACCTCTTGTGGACCCTAAAGTCTTTAAAAGCCAAACAGGGGCAAGAGCATTCAGTTATCAAGCCCCTTTTCTGTAGAAGAATCTTCAATTCTCAACCCCGGGGGACGCAACCTCTCCTTGTTCAAGACTAACCTTAGGCTTATAGTTAGGGCTAGGATAGCTCCGAGTTATGCTGCCATCGGCTTAGTCTACTGAGGGATATCCAATGATGCACCCCTCTCATTCTTCCTCTTCGTCGTCCTTTCCTATTTGCTCTTGTGTCCCTTCATCAATGCATGAAGGGATGCAGTCGCCTCATATCTTCTGCCAAGTCCCAGGGGTGGTGGTTTGATGTACTGCAATGGTCTTGCCAGGCATCCACCACTGGTATTTCTTTTGTGACTATTAAAGCTATTAATGTAAAATACCAACTATTGCCATGTAACCCTCAGTGCTACCGGTATTCATAGTAATAGGTCATTTACGCCTGTGCCTCCCAACTGTCTCCCCCCTCTGTCTGTTTCAAACTTTCTATCGCTCTGTCCTTCTCCCTCGCTCTCACTCCTTCTACCTCAGCCGGTTGAGACTGAAGGCTGCCACCACTGAATTTGGATCTGTCCAAAAGGCAGTTTTCCCTTGCCACTGTTGCCAAGTTATGCTGATGGGGGAATGTTGGGTTTCTATAAATCATTTCAAAGAGTGTGGTCCAGACCTGCTCTACATATTGTGTCATGAAACAACTGTGTTGTGATTTGTTACTATATGTGTAAAGTCTGACTTTACTCAATCAGACTTTTTATACAGGCCAGCCTCCTTTACAAGAAAGTAGTTGTACTTGACCGATAATGTTATTCCTGCAGTTATTACTCAGATATTTTCATCTAAGTGATGGTTGTACAGTAAACGGAAATGTTCATCCCAGCTTCTTCTTTACCAAAACAGAGCCCTTCAGCACTTGCATCAACACTAATGTCTCGCTGATTCTCCTCTCTGACCCTCTTTCCATTTTAATTTGGTGAACATAATGGAGGCACTTAACTGGAATGACCTATCCAACCAAGGAGGAGCAATACACAGAACATGCCCTTTGACTCTCATCCTGCTCACTTCGCGCTCTGCTGCCAAAACTGCCTTAGGGCCAGTGGAGGCCATCGCTTATTTGTGTGAAAAGATTATTCAAATCTGTTCACTAGTACAAAGATAGTAAAGGCTTAAAATTATTCTCCTTTTGGACCAGAAGTGCAGACAAGTAACAAACTTAAATTAATAAAAGGTCAGCTGTTCACAGCACTTGACCAGAGAGCCTCATTACATCATCTCATCTATTATCTAGGGTCAAGACTCTACAGTCAAATAGCTGGCGAGTTTTCTTCCCTTTTCTTAAATCAGTGACACGTGATGTAATGCAGGTTAGGTTTTAAGGCAATTAGTGTTCATGTACTTGCATTACGTTGTCATGAAATTGGCTCAAAATATCCTTCCTGGATGCGAAACAGTAAATTAACATGACACAGGAAGTTAAAACTTTGGCATAGGGAAATATATGTCAAAACTGTAAAAACTAATGGTTTGGTTAAATCAACCTCTACCAAGTTGAAAGTTCGATCAGCCAGGCTTTATCACATATTAAGAAAGAAAAGCATTGTGGGTGCAATGGATTTACCTTTTTATGACAGTAAGGTGAGTATCTGTGTGTTGCTTATATTTGAAAATGTCATCTTTTAGCTCTGGAAATAATGATAAACATTTTGTTCTGTTTATATCGGTGATCAACAAATGAACTGAAACAAGAGTTGGTAGTTCCTGAAATTCTATGAATATGATTAGGACTTTTACAGCAATTATTAATATCTTAGTACAATTACTACAGATAACTGGTAGGCAACAACTTAATGTCTTCAATTTCAAGCACGGTAATGGTATTTCTCATATAATAGCAATATCCTGGGCTTTTTAGTCCACCTATGTATATCAACTATGATAATATTTCCATCACCTACAGCCGCCCTTTGTGGTTGACACACACAAAAAATATGCCAATAGATTATATTATATGAAGATTGTTGTAACGTGTTAGTTATTGTTCCTGGGAATATAAGAATCTCAGGATAATTGTCTTTGTATTAAAATGATGGTATGATTTGCAAACATTGTATCATATCAAATTTGTAACGAGGACCAGGAAATGTATATTTTTTCTTTAGACTTCAATCTATCCGTCTTTGTTTCTCAAATTTTTAGAAATATCCCAACGCCAAGCATACAGGGATGTTTCATGACTGTCTCAGTGTTCTTTTTGAAATACAGTCGACATTTAAGGTCATTAGATCCACATTCATAAGCTATGGTGGTGTATCAACCTGTGCATGTTATTTCTAACCCACTACTAATCAAAGCATGTAGTCAAACAGCCATTTTGAGTTGTGACACAAATTGGTGGCTGGAAACATGACAATCTATTTCATTCCTTGAATCTTTTGAATGCACATTTAGAAATGTGTATTTGTGTAATACTGGCAGTTGTTCATGTGTGTTCATTTGCAAACTCCAATGAAAAGCAACTAATTGAATTATTAAATCCTGCTCTTCAGTGCACCTGGATCCAGTTACTCAAGTTACTCAAACAATCTTAAAGTGTGAGGGCCAAATCAGAGCTCCTAAGCACTTCATTCTTATGCTGATGGTACATGTGTATTACCTAACACCCATCACAAAGAACATACTAAGTCAGAAAGACAGTTGCTGGGGAAAAATATGTTTTAGCGGATTTATAAAATTGTATAGTGTTTAGATAACATATTTTTTTGTTTCCAGCCAGACAGTGGATTTCCATTTAGCCAAAGCTATGGATAATATTTCATTAGCTATTACAAAATAGCCCATGGACATTTTCTCTTGTGGGTCAATTATTCATTATTGAGTATTTACTGCTTTGGTAATTCTGATTAATGACAGTATAAATTTCCACTGGTGTCAAAACACCTCAAAGGTTACCTCCATTTTATGGGTATTGATGGTGTTTTATTTGTCCTCAGTATTCGGGACCTCTGTATTTCCTTGCACTAAATATGGCATTTGGATGCTCCATCAGAATCAGAATCACAAATCACAATCAAAGAGATATGAATGACAGAAGGCACATGTTTTAAAAAAAAAAAACATTCTACAATGAAATATTCATGAAACAAAAACAAGACAGAGAGGCCCTCACTCAATTATAAAGAGGAAATGCCTTTATTGTCACATACAGTAATACAAAGAGCACATACTTTGATTACTGCATTTAACCTATCATTGACCAGAAGGCAGAAAAGGAACAGTGCCAGAGGAGTAGTTAGGGGTTCAGCGTCTTGCTCAACAACACTTCCACAAGGAGGAGCCAGGAATCGAACCAGGAATTTGTGGTTCCAGGGAATCCCACTGGAACCTCCTGCGCCACATCGCCCCCTACACATAAAGAGCATTGCAATGTATCTTGACTCATCTAATGGAGTTATGTTTATACTGAGAGGCCCTTGTCTGAACCAACCCCCACCTCTAAGCCATGCTGCCCACACCCACCTGTTCGGTCTTCATCTGGGTTTAACCCTAGACATGTGTTAAATAAAAATATGGTGAGACAGCAGCTGTCTGTTTAGTTATCTTTTCTTTTAGAGCAAGATAATTATTTGCCGATTGACTTTGGTAAATTTCTTCCTGGTGATATTTGGTAGACAGTCTGAGCATCCAGTCATGTGTCCCAGATATGAACATTTGGTCCATGCTGATATTATCGATGGTTTTCGTTTTCTTCAGCGATCATAAACCCTGCTGTTTCATAGTCTGGTTTCGAACTACCTATATCATCTGTTAAACTGGTGATGGGTCATGCACTGTGCCGTGACAGTCCTTCTTTGAGGATTTTAGAAGTGCGGTTCTTTTAAGTGGATATGGCCACGATTATCTTTGCTCTGAGGGATTTAGTTTCCGTTGAGTTGTTTTTCCCTGTGGCTGATCCTGTTGCTGTGTTGAGCTCAGTGGTGAGGAGTGCCATGGTGTGCTGACAATATTTAATCTTTTGGTCAGAATACAATTCACAGGTTAGTAAATTCACGGTCAGACAGGCTCTTAGCCCATCTGTTATGTGTTTTTTTGCCAGTTACCTCTGTTTTTTTCGGTTTTTTTAAATCAAAGTAAGTTTTTTCATTAAGTTCGGGTTTCTGGCTCATTGCTCATCGTAAGATGGGCCAAGTTAGCGCTGTCATCTCAATAAAACAGTAATCTTCCTTTCATGGAGGCTAGAACATAGATTATAAAGGATACAATGAACTAAACGTCCACTTAGGTTCGTTATGATGGCAAATCTTACATTTTTTCATTTTTTGCCTCACACCATCTGCCAGATTCGAAAGCATAAACATAGCAGAGCATGACTTTTCACACTTGAAGGGCAATTTTGTTCAAATTAAAAGGTTCAGGTTGGCACATTTGTTGACAATCATGCTAAATATCACCAAATGACAGGAAGGGGTCAGCCAAGAGTCCAGGGATCACCAAAGTCTTTGGGATTCATTCATCAGTCAGAAGTCAGCGGCTTATTAAATTAATAATATTCATACCAACCGACTCATTGGCAGCATCTGTGGAAAGTGTTCCCCGTTTTCAAATTTTAGTTGGCTTAATGTTGAAAATGCAAATGACAGCAACCCACTGCCTGGACTCCTTATCATTAATAATTGTAGTGTATAAAATAGAATAAAAAGAGGTGAGAAATTAAGTGCTAACAGATTTCTTAATCACAACTCAACCAGGTGGAAAAGGAGCAATAACCTTTCAGCTGTGAAGATGGCCTATGCTGAGCCATGGTGATATCAGATAACAGAGGAGAGCTCTTCACACTACTCTGCTTCTCTGATCACAAGCCTGCAGACAACTGAGATAACATGTTCGATAACGTGCCATGATTGGCAGCGAGTTGACTTCTGCATATATTTTGCACCCAACCCTAGATTTTTCTGTCGTAGTCACTGGATTTATGCTTTCCACGAAAACCCTATTGATGTAGAGGGTCTCCCTCCGACAATTTTTTAAGCAGGTTAACCCCACTGACAGCCTTTAACGGTTGACTCACAGACTAGTGACACTTGCTTCACCACACAACAAAACTAATTTGATTGATATTTTCAGTATTTAAATTTCCCAAATGTGTTTGCCACCATAGGTTCTTTGTCAACTTCCCATCAGCGAAACAGTATTTCAGCCAATTCCAGGACATGGAGGATCCTGAGGAGATGGAGCGAAGCAGCCAACTTCGGCACCACGCCCGCAGGGTGATGAATGCCATCAATACTGTGGTGGAGAACCTCAACGACCCAGAGAAAGTGTCCTCTGTTCTGGCTTTGGTGGGAAAGGCACATGCCATCAAACACAAGGTGGAACCGATGTACTTCAAGGTACTGTAAGGTTGTTGCTTGCGGACATTCAGGAGAGATACATTACATTAATTCATTACAGGTCCACTTGCAATCACACAAAAACTGATAAAATACTGGTAGTCAGACATAACTTGTAGAATCATTCCAGGCTTGCATTTACCCTGTACGAACCATATGCCCTCCAGCCCCCCCCCCTCCCCCCCCACACACACACACACAAACACAATCACACCAACACAGCCAAGGATATACCGTGTGTTCATACGATATTTCACAGAGAGGAATTATTGCAAGTGCCTCAAGGAAGGATAAGTTGATTAGTGGTCAAAGGTGAGGGTAATTATTTTCCTGTGATCAAAAAAACAAAATGGAAATGAAAATGGATAGCTGGATAGTCGTGTTATGATATAAATTGGCCCCTGTAGCTATAAAGGAATTCTTTCACCACCTCTGTTCAGCACATGAATGCAGAGTAAGAATATTGATTTTATGGCTGCCGGACTCCAGTGTTTTTTGTGTAGTATACTGTCATAATAATGTCATAATCTCGCTGTGATTGTGATCTTAACGCAATTTATCATTTGAAAGTAAGCGTAGCAGGTCGGCTAATTTAATGAAGGCGAGAGGAGCAATAATTTGTGAGGATATTTTCAACTCATCTAAGGATGCCACTGCTGGTGGTGTAGATTACCTGTTTAGGCAGAAAAGGCAACTATAAAAACTACCTTCCACAACATTCAAGTTCCAGTGTTTAATTTGGACCACGTGGTTGCGTAATTTCAAATGTGAAAATCGCATCTTGTGATTGAAGAGGGGAAGCATATGCCTCCCCTCTTCCAGTCTTTTGAATATCATCAGTTAATCTATAAATGCAGCTGTGAGGAGAACACATTATCACCATGAGCATCCCTCGGCTTGCTTCCGATTGCCTTCAGAATACATTTCAAGGTTTAATAGATCACTTTTATGAATAAATCTTTGCATGGATTTGTTTGACTTTGTAATCCTGAACATTAAACAGTGGTCCCTTCGCTTAAATGTATGTGTATTTATATGTATTTCACTTCCTATTCATTTAGCATGGTGGTTGTGTGTTAAGCTGATAGTGTATGTCACTATGACAACTGAGTTTTGAGTTTAGTGGCACACAGAAAATATGTTTTGTGACTGGGCCTTTAAAACATATCCAAAAATGATTGGAAATAAAACAAAACCCTGTGTGTCATACAGGGTTCCCCTATGAGTCAGGTATGCCAAAGGTATTTTGTTGAACTAAATGAATCACTATAAGGGTCTCATACTCAGTTAACTGAATGTCCAGGGGTGCATCCTTACAGGATAGCTGTGTTTCAAAACATCTCCTGTATGGTGCTTTCTTTGAGTGTGTAAGACATATTTTCCAAAATCTTGCCATTACTTCACTACAATTGACACGAAAAATCTCTAAAGTAATATAAAAAGAAACATCTGTGACAACTTCTCTTACATTAAGTAGGAAGAGCATTTACTTGATTTTTAACATATTTCTGTTATCAGTCAGCCATTTACAAGGGGGTTATTTCAGACAAAGCAGGAGAAGGAAGTATTTCCTCCTGTTCTCAAAGCTTGTTTACAACAATATAATGTGCATGGCCGCAGTTTCCACTCTCATCCGCTTTTTATTTTTCGCAGCATTTTGTATTTCATTTCTATGTATGCAGTGTCCCACTTCTATTTCATCACAGCCATTCCCTTTGTATTGCTTGTCCACCCACTTCTTTCATGTTTTGCTCTCTCCTTTCCAATTCTCACCTGTCTTGCCTTCATTTTTGGAAGGGTAAATTGTTTTTTTTTTCTTCCCTATGGCTGTGCTTACAAGCCCCTACCCCCTCCGCAGTGTAGCAATGCAATGTAATGATAACAACATTAATGACTCTTATCAATCCCTCTGGCCATTTACTAACTTTGTCCGTTTAATATTAATCCCTTTTTTCTCTTTTCAGATTCTGAGTGGCGTGATGCTGGAGGTGTTGGCAGAAGACTTCCCAGAATTCTTCACCGCAGAGGTGCAAATGGTCTGGACCAAACTAATGGGGGCAGTGTACTGGCATGTCACCGGCGCCTACACAGAGGTGGGCTGGCTCCAGGTCTCCAGCTCAGCAGTGTGAAAGATCAGTAAGCACAGAATGTAGTCAGATGGATTTGATATATTGGGGTAAAAAGCAGAGTGGTCAGTCTGACATATTGAAAAGGTAAGTGATCTGTCAGGAAAGGTTCCACAGACATGGATAACAATAAAGTGGTAATCTGCAGTTTTGGTTTTCGTTTTGTTTATTGCTGAGGTGTTTTCAAGGCACGAATTATGGATGCTATAATTTCAATGCTTACTAACTTTGTACTTGTTGCAAAATACTCACAAGTTTATCTTCACGAAATACAAAAAGTAGAGTTACTGACCTCAACTCCTTATTGGCCTTTGACAATTTACTGAAGTGAATGCCTTTAATTCTAGATTTAAAATGGATGATTTTCCCCATCATGAAATGAAAAAGGATTAACCTCTATATGTGGAGTTGCTAGACTCTTGAGAAGAATCAAACTTCGCATTTGTAACAAAAGTTTCTTTTACGTTAACTGAAGTACGAACTGCCAAGGCAGCTGATGCTAACTATCCACAAAACCTGAGCTGGGCAAAATTTAGCTAAATAAGGTGAATTGGTCTTTCGACGTATTTTGTAGTCCAGTTATTATAATGCAAGACTTTATTCCTTAATCCTGGAGAAGAGAATTAGCTAATGTTCAGGAGTTAAATAAATGTGGACAAACATTGTATTATTTCCGAATCCGCTACCTTTAAATATAGTTTTTTTCTCCAAAGATCAAATTACCTAATTAATTAATTAATTAATCAATTAACTTACACGCTAACTTAACAGCATTCAAGTTTAACTTGGCTTGCCAGGCTATGTGTCATTGTTGTACCAGGAGGGTTTTTGCGGCCTGTCAATCGCTAATGTCAATCATCGATTAAAAGTTCCAATTATTTTCAAATGTGAATTTTAAGTGTTACTACTTTGGAGAGAAAATCTCTGTGGAAACTCTGCTGTCAAAGATGCATCTTCTGGCTATATCACATATATAAATACACCTCGTGATATTTTGAAAGCAAGTTTGGGAAAATGTCTAGACAAAGAATGATTTCTAGGGGGCACTTCGCTGTTGAAGCCCCGGCTATGGGACCATGGAGCTGCTGACTGTTAATAGAATCTCTATGTCCAGATAATATATCCTCATATTAAGGGGAACTGTGCCCCCCCCCTCTATTGAAGCATTACGTGCTCTTAATGTCTTGTTTAACATTACAGAAGTGTTGTTTGTATAAATGTACAGTGGGCAAAGCGTGCATACTCTACGGCCTTTGTTTACAACTAATCGGCATGTTAAAAAGCTGCTTTTTTTTCAAAATAATTGTTGAACATTTCAGACTAGTGGAACATGTTCACACTCTCAATGCGACAACAGCCTGATGAATGGGGAAGGTTCCCTTAACATCACATACCTACGCATTAGACACCCGTTTTCATAATTTTTCGACAAACCATGTCCGTAACCTGATTCAAAGCCGATTTTGTGTTTTCCGCAGCTTTCTTTTCTGAATGAGAAACTGTGTTGCTCCAATGAGGCTGCATCCCAAATTAGACTCTTCTCCAGGTTAATCGAAATATGATGAGAAAGGCATCTATATCTGACGCAGGCTTCTTGAGAACGCGTAGACTAGTTACGTTTTAGTTTTGCAACCCGGGCAGGTGGACACACTCAGCCACTGCATGTACACATTGGCACACTGACATGCCGTTAGACCTCCCCTGTGCTAATATTTACAGCACCGCTGGTTAGTTTATCTCTCCAGTATGCATCAGAGAGACATGCTGCATTAAAGGCTCCATTAAGGGCTTTTGCTCTCTTCGGACGACTACAAAAACTATTTTGAGGTGCTGCCACACAGTTTCTGACCAATCAAGCGTGAATGAATAAATACCTAGACTTAGAAAAACATAAGATGCTTGACAGATTGTAGTGCCCTGCAGTGCGTGAATGAATAAATACATTGACTTAGAAACACATAAGATACTTGACAGATTGTAGTGCCCTTGTTCAATAGCAGTTGTGGGTTTCTTTATGACAAGGAGAGTTGTAATTTTTTTTTTCTGAAAATAGATTCAGGTAAGTGTCTGTCACTCCCCCAAATGCAAAATGCAAGCCCACTATCTACCTTCCTTTATCTTATTCAACCTCTTTTTCCAGGCTTAGGATTTCATGCCGTGTCATTTACAGTCCCCATCTGTGGGCGCCTCGCTATTTAATTCCCAAACATACACAGATACACAGCAAATCTGTTTAGGCTGGACATTTGATCCAATCTTGGCTTTGCATCTGTTCCAGTGATGTCCTTCATCTCCCGTCTGACCCCCCTTGGCTTTGGCATCTGGCATTAATGAGGAGGTAATGAGTCTACTCTCCTCCTCATCTGGTCATTCATCTACTGTAACTTCCCATAGTCTGTTGAGAGCTGCGTCACTGAGAACAAAAGCAATTACAACAAAACAGATGGTATTACCAGCGCATAATCAACATTCATTGACAACAAGGCTTCTTTCAGCATTTATGACATTCATGAAAAGTAAGAATTCATGAAATATTTTATCGAGCGATAAGTTTGATGTTTATTCAGATGTAAATCTTCTTTTTTATGTTATTTGCAGCCTTTCAGGTTGGAAACACATTTGTTTCCAAAATTGAAAGAGATTTAACTTTTATCAAATCAGAAGACTATTTGGAAATTATTTTAAAAAAATCATTTTTGCTCAGTGTACTAAGTTCAGGTTAAACAGACATCGCAGGGAAGCTATATCCTTCTTCTTGGAAAGGACAAATATAACTAAGCAGAGTCATTGAAAGGTCTTTTCCAGCCATTGCTGCGGTCGTTGGTAATGGTATTACTGGTAAAAACTGTTGAGAAGTTTATTAAACCCCCAGGTTTTGTCCTGGTACATCTACCCTATCTAATGCCTTTAATTTGACATCTACTACCAATGTACCATGCCTTTTATTTGCATACATTATCTATGTCTGTAGAACTATGATTATGACAATTTGCTTTTTTTAATTGGTGGTAGACATTCAGTAGTATAACAGTGGTGATAAACCGTATTCAATCAGCCTCAAAATATGTTGAGTATATCAATAAGAGAAAATTAACTGGATTAGGTTTGTGAAACTTGTTAATCAATTAATTTTACATCAATTACCTGAAATACATTTGCAAAACTGACTTCTTGTAATGAAGTGACAGCAGCACTTTTCTCAAAACTAATCTGAAATCATATTTTAATGCATATCTCTGCTATGAAAAAGCATTAACATTAATGATGAAGACTATATTGGCATTAAAATCAAATAGCAGCCATCTCCACCATCTACTTCCATTTTTATTAAATTTCCCATTATATACATGGCTGGCAGAAAGCCAATAAAAGCAACTGTTAAATGGTTTCCCTTTCAAGTTGAAATGTAGGCCTCTGTCACACCGTGGGTAAAAATAAACAGGAGTCAAACAAACCTCAAATTAAACTATCCTGACTGGCTTAAACAAACTCTGGAAGCTATAAAGTTGTCAGTCATAAATGATACATTTCCAAACACACACTGACCACCTTCATTGCCGAGCCTCTGACGACAGTGTCGAGTCACTGTTCAGGAATGAATGTGGCCAGGAAGAGTTCCATGTAATTTTGTATAGTAATCACAGTTTGGTGTGAAACCCGTCTCAAAACAATCTTGTTGACTGTGTGACCCCTTGTCAATATGCAGCATGTCCCTCCTTACTCTTCATACACACACACACACGCACAGATACACTCACCAAAGAGTGACGTGTGTTAAAGTGATGGTGGGGCGAGTATTTCCTTGTATGCCAGGTGTTCAACAGCACTTAATCCAACATATATTCTACAGTAGTCGGGAAAAAATATCAAACCCACATTCCTATACTCAATAATGTATCAAATATACATTTGTTCTCTTTCAAAAAAATAAGGGCGTCAGAGTTTATGTGGATCAATGCGTTTTATTGTGTTTTTGTCATGAGTTGAAAAGTTAGGACTTTATATTTTTCTAAATATGTCTATAAGAGGGATATTATGTATTTGAATACTGTTTATGAACATGTCACTTGTTTACTGCGTTGTTTGTGGGAGCGAGTGCAGTGGCTTTGTTGTGTTTTGAGCATGTTTGCACAGCCTAAAATAGACTTGTACCTTTGTAGACCTGGTGAAAATGATTAATGACTATCAATAAAATATAGCCTACTTATAAATGAGTCTCTGGTTTTCCATTTCTGACCAAGCTTCAGTCTCTTTTACATTCTTGAGAGGTGGAACACACTTGTAAATGCTAAATTGTCTCAAATGATATAGTGCTTTTTATCATCTTGCAGTTTCACTTTACACTGGAGTTCACATTCAGCATTACACACATGCAGTGATACACCAATGGTGGCAGCGACGCAATGCAAGGCACCAACCAGACCACCAGGAGCAACTGGGAGTTCAGTGTCTTGCCTAAGGACACTTCGGCGCTTAGACAGGAAGAGCCGAATGGACAGGGTAACCGTCCAATTAGAGCATGCACACACTCTAACTGAGCCTCAACTGCCCCTGCTGTTTCCAGATAAAATTACTTCTGATGCCAGTCATCTGTCCAGGGTGTCTTCCGCCTCTCGCCCGATGACAGCTGGGATAGGCTCCACATCCCCCGCGACCCTGAGTCCAGGATGAGCGGCAGACGATGGATGGATGTTAATAGAAAAATTACATTTAGCAAGGGTAAGAGTATGATTAAAGTAGAATCTCTGCAAACCAAAATGTCAATAATAATTTCTTGCTCTTTGCACCTGCTTTAACACCAGCCGAGTTGAGAGCAACCTGCAAATACTGTCAATGTACAGATTCCATGTATAAGGTGCTGAGAAAATTAATGTCTATTCTCCGCAGGAGGTCTGGGTGGCTCTCAACATACCTGCTCATCAGAAATGTATTTTAGACTGTTTAGTACCGCATCAACCAGTTCCATGTTAAACCCTTTTTTTCACACAACAAATCTTTTGTGATAATATTAGATATTTCAAATGGTCTCCGGTTATTTTGCTTGAAAAGGCAAATAGTTTAAGAAAACCCCCTCTGTCATTAATGAACTTGACCAAGATAACCCATCATTCCGCTGAACTTTTGCCGACAGTTAGTCTGTGCAGATACTCTGTTTGACAGTCCCACTGTTTCAGAGACAAGAGATAATTAAATGCAATGGGATATTAATGTTCTTAATGAGTGATGAATGATCGCCTGTTCCCTTCTTGATGCTCTAAGCAAGACTCTGAGACTCCAGTGGGAGATTTATGCAAAGAGGGTCCATTCAAACACTTCTTATCTTCAAAAGCTGTAGACTTTGCTGTAGCAGGCTGTGGGTGATCTGAAGAGTGGAATACATTTTAGAGCCTTTACCTTCATCATGTATTCAAACGAGTGTCCACGCATACTAAATTGCAGGTCAATTCATTTTGCTCAGTCCCTGCCTTTTCAAGATACACTACAGTAATTCGTTTCCACTTTACTTTCCCATTTGAGTAATGTGGATGGGTGAAGTCAGTAAACATCACCATGACAGTCAGAAAATAGAATAATTCACTCATGAATGTCTCCAGTGTGCACAGTGTGGTCGACAGGACACTGACTTATCACCATGGCGACACATTTTCCCACTGCCAGATATTGTAATTTCCAGAGAGTGCTGGTTACCGCAGATCATCACACCCCGTGGGACTGATGCACAAACACACCTTTCCAAACAGTACCCTCAAAATACAAGGATTCTAATATTAGTTGAAAATTTGAGAAGTAAAAAGGCAATCCATGGCTCAGAAAATCAAACATGATTGGGCAGAAATATCCATGCATTGTACCCACATCAGATTCTTACTGTATTTTCAAAGATGCATTGACAATTTGTCATTTAATCACAAGTGTGTGCTCAGAAAACTCACACACATCTGTCTGTCAGCGGGTGGTCTTCTATTAGGATTAAGAAGGTAGTTCTAAATATAAACTGCCTGTACTGCAGAACCTGATGAGATATTACCTGTAGGAAGCAAGGATAATTTCATCTATACATCTAAAAATGCTGAGGACTTTAAAAAACACATTGATATTTTTAGGTGAAATACTTGATTGCAAGCCTCTACATTTCCACATTATTTTCATGAAAAATCTAAATAAGAGCCCATTGTATGGATGGCAACGTTTCACTCACTGCCAATGTCTTCACTGTCCCCAGTATTTAGGCTCATCCAATCATTGATAGAAACAGGAGAAACAGGAGTAATGTCCCTTATTAAAAATAATTCATGCTCAAACAACATCTCAGGACAATGAATAAGTTAAAATAAGTCCTGCAAACAAAAATGTTGGTGAGAAATACACAGGAGCATCCAATCAGCTAAATAAGTAAGGAGGCCTTAACTGTGGTAAGATGTTACCATGGTGATTTTAACTGCCCACACTAATTAATTAGTCAGTTACTCACATGAGAGAAAATGAACTTTGCTGTGTTTTTAAAGAAAGTTTAAATTTGTGTCATAAGACCTGGAAGACAGCAAAAGGTGAAATGATATGTTTTTTTTGCAGGATTGTAAATTTGGTACATATTCTGTGAAATAACTTGACCCAAATGTAATAAACATATCCAATCTTGAAGTGAAATTTTGGAACCTCTTCTTTTTTATTCATCTGTTACTGCTACCCTAGTCTAAAATGTGCTCTGCTTTCATTGTAATTGCTCATCAAACCCTTCTCTTTACCCTGTTTAAAATAATAATTGCTGAATCTTAACACTCTTGGATTCTGCTTGTTTGCTTCTCCAGCCTTATGGAGAGTTCTCTGTCCTGGCCCAGCATATTGTGGCAAGCCAAGTTTGCAGTAGGCTAATAGAATAGACTCCTCCTCAGGGAATATGCTCTTTTATGAATACGTAGGTTCGAAACCATATAACAGATAGAAAATCCTCAGGGGTTGATTAACGACACTCATGGTGCCTCCACATTCTGTCCTCCAGTTATGTAAAAGTAGAGCACGGCTGAGTGCAGAACATGCACACTTATACAGGACACTTGCATAAACACTTGGGCTTTCAATCATTAAACTACTGGAGACTAGAAAAGCTTCCAACTGCCAAAGTTAAGGAAGCAGGAAAGACTCTCCCAAGAGTCTCCCCACAACACATCACAATATTATAAACTGGCCTGGCCCGGGGCTCAGTTCTAGACCTTGTGTTATTCAACTGTACGTCTACATCCCTAACTCACATCATTTGCCATGTCTTCTCCTATCTCTGGTATGAGAACTCTAAGCTTTGCATCTCCTTCCTTCCTCAGATTTAGAAACTGTGAGATGCATCTTAGCTTAGCTCAAAGACGTTGGTGCATCCCTGTCTTTGCACTAAAATCAGAACTGAACTAAAAAGCCTAAGCAATCCATGTAAAAAGGTCAAATGGCCTAAGTAAAAAGGTTGCATTCCCACAGCCCTCTAAATCTCTGATTACCGAATCGATGCCATGACCTTGAGGATGACTCTGGACAACTGGCTGCTCCCAGCCCATGTTTCAGGTAAAACTGTAAGTTATGATCATTAACAAGACTGTTCGATCACAAGACGACTCAAAAAAGTACAGACAGTCCAGGTTGGCATGAGTAGCCTCAGTGTTTTGACATAAATAAAATCTATGAAATATAAAGGCGTCACATGTTTAACATTTTCTGCTCTTGAGTGTGATTTTTGCTCACCCCTCTGTGATTTTATCTCAATAACATCCCGTTCCTTTTAGTATGCGTGTGTTTGTATGGTTTAAATGCATTTGTATGCTTCGACCATTTCCAGGGCTACTGAGGTTCATGATTTGCTGGGACCTTAATTCTGAGGTGAGACCTGAAAGATGGATTTAGAATACTTATTAATTTTCCCTCTGACAAAAATTTTGAATGCTAAGTATTATAAGTATTTAGAGTCATTAAATCAAGTGAGCAAAATTCTAGCATGTCATTATTTTAGAATGGGTTATGTGTCGTGAAAGTATGGACCTTTGTCAATCAGCAATACAATCCACAAGTATTTTGTCTTCAGTTCAGTTAGAAAAGTGGTTTGGAGTGTTAATTACTCTTTAAACGTAGTTTGCTAACTGAATGAACATGGAACAACACCAACTACATTATTCAATCTAATCAGATACACACAACAAAGAAATCCAGTCATTCTTTTTCCAGAAGAGCCCAGACTACACCTAAGCCAGCTTGAACATGCAGGTCATCACAAAGAACAGCTCCATGACGTTTAAACCCCTGACTTTTTGGCAAAGGGCAAGTTTCTTTAGCTTTCAATCAGCTCAACGCTGGAGAGAAGACCCGAAGAACTGTCCAATTAGGGTGCATGAGTGCATCCCAAAGCTTAAGATGAGATGCACAGCCACATTGTCGCAACTTGACATTCATGACTGCCACTTGTGTGAACCTCCATCTGTCTCATTCGTGCACCAGAGAGGTTTCACGACAGAGTGGCAGCAGAGTCACAGATGAGGTTGCCAGGATGTCGCTGCTGTTTTAAGAGTATTCCACGTTCTGCTGTCTCCAAGACATACAACCCTGGCCTAATGAGACACAGAAAGGGGAGGCTTGGGATTTCACTTGTGTCCTTGTGTATTCATACTGCGTCTTTTTTCAGGCCGGGCGCATGTAGATCATTAGCCATCCTCTTGAAGTGAAACTTTTGATGTTGACAGCTTGCCGTTTTGTTTTTCAGAGGCAGGGTGATCAATATTTGAGCAAGTGATTGTATTCCAGTATTTCTTTGAACTGTGCCGAGTAATGGAGTGTAACAATAACAGAATATACAAAGACGAACAGACAACCAGGTATTTATTGCTTTACAAATTGGATGGATGAAAATATTAATTGCCAATAAAACCAAGGGAAAAATCTGAATTCTTGTTTATTTTAACATGTAGGGTGACCACTGTTAACAAAGAGATGCTTGGAAATCCAATCTGGTGAGTATAATATTTCAAAAAGCCAATGTTGTTTTGAGAATCTACAAAGACGGTTAAGAAAATGCAGACATGAAAGCAGAATCAAAAAGACAAAAGTATCCAAAAGTATAAAGTACAAATAAAATTGATCAAATTCCCCATACAATAAAAATACATACAGGTGGTCCATGGCATACAATGGTCAGAAATCTGATATTTATATGCGATGAAGGACCCACTTTACATCATGGCTTAGTTTTGCTTTGCTGTGACTCAATAATACACTGTGTCATTGTTTCTAATCTGGGATTGACTAATCCCCCAATGCTCCTGATCCAACCAGACAGGCAGAGAGAGATAGGGACACCTGGATAATGTGCAGTCGGTTGGACAGCGGCCGTCCTCATGGATGGTTGATTTTAACCCTGTAGTCTCTCGGGCCCGGTGCTGGTGCTGAGCTGCAGGAAACATGTGCACCACCATCGTATTTCTCTCCACACTAGCTCTTGTCCTGCGCCAGCATTTCATCAGCCGTGTCAAGACGTAAGTGTTCTTCCATTTGGTGCCAGTTATGTAGCCTGTCACCTCCACAGGCCTATGATGCCTTGTCACAAACCTGTTAGGACTTTCAGGTGGGCTTTTGTCTCTGGAATCTGGTCTGGTTAGTGCTTTGTTTGAGTTGTTTGTTTTTCTTTTATTTATGTGTCATCTGGATAGTTATTAGTCAAAACCTGTTTCTATTTACTCCCCGTTTTACTTTAATAGTTTCTCTCTTCCTTGTCATTTTTGATATAAGTTCTTGTCTTTTTGGGGGGGTTGTGCTCTTTTTCACGCCATCTGACCTGCCCACATGATGCAGACCTGTGTCGGCTGCCACCTCAGTCTTTGTCAGATGGGGTCATCACCAAGAATTGTTTTACATATTGTTTGTGCTCAGTGTTGACTTTTTGTTCTGTACTCCAGTCCGATGGCCCTGCTTGCATAAGAAGATTTCAATTTATTCAAGGTCATGCCTGCCTGCGGACTCATGGATTAGGGGTTTCTTTCTCCCTTTAACATGCCACCTTACAACAAAGATATAAGAACAAGATTTGTTTGGAAACAAAAATGAACCAGTTTAGTCTCATCAGATTCACACAGGTATTTCACTAGTTATGCTAACCATAAGCAATTGTCAGTTAATATTTTGCTATTCAAGCATACACTGCAGAACAGCTGAAAACTCATAGATATGAGCTTTTTAGTTTGGAAACTGAGATTTGATTGAAATCTGTGGCAAGACATGATTGATTTCCCTCGCACCAGACAAAAGGAAAAAAACTAATAGATTTAAAAAAAGTAGCAAGGGTTGTCCCCCTTCATAAATTTATTTTTCATCTTACATTAGGATTAATCTGGCACTTATTGTTTGACTGTGCAACTATGAAATATATTTTATTTGCACAGGACTGGCACAATTTGCATTTGAAAAGACAGTAACCTTCTCCCGATTGTGTTTTCTCAGGCCAAGATTTGGCCGTTTTGGTAAAGTATTTAATCTTTAAATATCATCCTATGGCTAGTCCTACATGCTCAATAAAAGCATATGCAAGATTAACAGGCTACAAGGCCCTGGTTATCATACATTTTTCATTTTAGGGAACTGACACATTTTCGTGCTTTCCCCAAATCAAGCACCAACTTTAAACATGACCTTCCCTGTCTGCTCTTAGTTAAGGGGAATGTTATCTGCTGCTATCTTAAGTACAATGATTTATTCCTTGGCTGGTTTCTTGATCTCTCAAGAGATTCAGATTTTAGCAATACATTTGATCTCTTTTTAAGATGCAGCAGGTGCTTTAGATGTGCAGGGATCTGCACAATGCTTGAGAATAAGTCGCTTTAGATGTCGTCATCCTTAGGATATCACACACCTCCACGTGTCAGGGGGTATAGTGCCACAGCAGGAGTCCGTGTCCAATGCTACAGCATGAGAGGGGCCCACGACATGAGTCATTTTCCAAGTGCCCTTCAGATGCTCAGCCCCCTGGCAGGATCTGTCCATATAGCTCATTACAACATTCGACTTCCACAGACAAACAAAGCAATTATTTGGTGTGAATAATGTCACATTTCACACTTGAACTGATTATAAGGCTGTGTGCTGGGAAACCACTTATGACCACTGTGACAGTTTTGTCTTTCCCGGGGTTCTCACTGAAGGGGACTCTGACACTTAAACCAAGCTAAACACTTTTAAAATGTGTTTATGTCACATTACAGACCCGGCATCTCAATGGTATTTGGGCGATAGAATTTCTCCTTTTGGATTTGGTCAATCAATATCAGAACACATAAGCTCAACCTGAAGTTTTTCTTTTATTTTCCTGACAATACAAATTAGGCCTCGCTTTAATTGTTTATTATTTGGATTGTTTTGAAACCCATATATAGCCATCAAATTAACACAGGGTAAAGTTACAAAGGCCTTATATTTAGGAAATGTAGCTGTGACGCATGATACACACGATTGAGATTTATAACAAATCCAAAAACTATTTGTGTGATTGTATTGGTGCACACACAGACACACACACACACACAAACACACGCACACACACACACACACACACACACACACACACACACACACACACACACACACAAACACGCACACACACACACACACACACACACATATATATGGGCCTATATATATTTACCCATATAAGTAAAGTCTTATCAATAAGCTTATATCAATAATTTGTTGTGGATTATCTTGAGTTAGTGATTAGTCTTACACAGCGACACAATATTGGGATAATTGTGTGTGGTGACAGCCTCTGTACATTACTGTTTTTGTACTGATGAGCTTCCTTCTCTCCACTCAGAAATCTTACAAATGAGACAGGTGTACTTATGGCAACATGTGACTTTTGCTGTGAAATTGCTTTCATTGCTAGCCAGTGTCCGTGTTTTATAATATTATTGTTTTCATTTGATGATGTAAAACAAATAAGAAAAATATTTGTGTAAATGCATTGGTGCAAAAATATATACAATTATATGCAATCATCTTTTACAATATTCATTAATATTAATTTGAATAAAAAACAGTACAGGAAAGGAATTTGGAGACATATGTTATCATGCCCACTTGAGAGTTTTGTTGTTGAATTGCTTTCAATGCCAGCCAGTGTCCATGTTTTCATATTTCATTGTTATTACTTCATAAAGTGTTTTTGTTCACAATGTGTGAAGGGTTATTCAGGCTGAGCCATTCTTGCCTATTGCACATGGTCAAACATGGAATACAAAATAACAGCTTCCAGTCCTAAAACAAAAACTGTCTGTAATTTTCTTGAGTAGCCATCTTAACCGCTGATATGCTGGATTTAATTCAAGGAGAGTTACAAGCGGTTACCTGCAGTTTCAGGATTTACATCCTGAGGCTAAATTTCCCATAAGCTGCTTTTACCACATAGACAACAATTTTTGTGTTAATATGATCCCAAAATACAATTAAATGACGTTATCAATGGAATTTCTCTCAAGGTTTTTTTTTGTTTGTTTTTTTTACAATTTTTCACTTGCAGTCATGCATTACTGGACCATTTCAACCAAGACATTGGTCACTGCAGCAAGAGGATGGTGAGGTTCAGTTCCAACCCTGGTCCCAAATATTATACATTGTTATTACTCTACAGCCTGCAAATCAAATATATTGCATCCTTTGTTCAGGTGATTCCAAAACAAAATAAAGTGTTGTGTCTTGCCTGAGCTAGTGCGATCGGAATCTAGATTGCATGAGGCAACGGTGATAATGGGTCAACATTGCTACCACCTCAGTCAACATCAATTGATATCCCACAGTAACAGTTTAAATGGAAACCAGAGACTGAAAAAGAAAAGATTAGAACACAACAAAAAGACTTCTTCAAAGTTTGTGTCTAGATTAAGTTCAAAATCTCTGCTTTTCTACTCCCAAACAAACACATCCTCTAGTATTACGTCTTTGTGATTAATTGCCACAGAAGTGTTTATGCTAATATAATGTAATAAGATGATCATAATCATTTCACCATATTTTATCCAATGACATTTTAATGTAAAATTGCACTCTAATCACTCGGTGAATTATTTGGCTTTGACCATAACTATGCTTGATGAAGTCAAAGATACCTTGAATTTTAATCTCCCTTGTCAGTTCCCACTTAAACATTTGCGCCAGATTTGAAGAAAGAAATGTCCTCCAGGCATTCCAGTGGAATCTCATTCAAATGAATTTGAGAGAAAGAAACAGACAGGCTGAAAAATGAGTGGCCCGGCATACGGCTGTTGCTGGCACTGAAGCTTTAAAATGTCTCAGGTCTTCTCGCTTCAACAGACCTAATCAACAAACCATTGTGTTTTTGTGTAGTCTCTGCACATGCAGATCTCCTCTTCGTTCTATGTGTTAAACTCACAACCCTCTTCTCCAGGCAGGAGATTATTGACTCTGACAGATAATAGTAACAGTTATCCTAGCACCATCATTCACCTCAGCATCTTATTTTCTCTCCCCGGTAAATGTATTATCTACTCAGTTGAACCTAATTCTTTGCACTCACAGCTCTGCCAGCCTTTCGCTCAGCATGATCTCTTTCCGTTCTCAGCTATCCCAAAGACTTGGACACAAAGGAAGTGGCTAGTGAATGTGGCAAAGACTCAGAGAAATGAGTCTCCATGATGCACCTCAGGTAAGCAAAGAAAAATACACTAAGGTTGTGTTTTCAATCCCAAGTAACAATTATTTTCAGATCAGATTTTTCACAGGGATGCCCATTTTAATGAGTTATTGTATCCGCTTTGACCCAAACCAAAAACCAATTGTGATATGTGGACAACAATTTGATGTCAAGTTGTCAATTTGTATGGATACAATTGAAATTGAGCATCTTATTTAGCTTTTTGTTCAGTACATCGTTGGAAGCAGGACAGTTTCTTTACACCCATGTTTCCTGCTTTAGTTCCCTTAACTTTATGTATTCCTCATATGCATGGTAGGTGAAGCATTAACAATCAGGAAATCATTTCTAAAACAATGCTGGGCACAAATGGTCACTGCTATAATGCTGCAGATGGTGTCAAGGGAACAGAGTGGATGACAAGGGGGGTCGCAGACTAATTCCTTACACATGTGTTCACAAGGTGGGATGGGATGTGTGAGAGTCGTGCATTTGGAAGAGGCAAAACCATAGCATGTTGTTAGACTCAGTGACCTGAAAATATTGTGTTATATATTCCTCCAGTGCAGTAAATACTAAGTTCTTTTAAGTATCTGTTTTTTATTGAATGTGGAAAGTCTCAGGCTTTTGTTCAGCGCATCTATCATTTTGAATGGTCTCATTCTGTGCTGCATGTCTTTCTTATTGTAGGTATGTTAAAAACCAGACATCTCACCTGAATGGAAAAAAAATACAACCACAGCTCCGAAGAGTGACATTTCTAGAAGATTTATCATTCAAGATTGTGTTTATCTGATCTGAAAACAGTTAATGTGTCCAATAAAAGTTTGCGTTTCCATTCCTCATTTTTTATTTCACTATTAGTTAGACAAAATAATCACCTAATTTCAACAAATTATTGTTCAATATGCAAGAGATCATATAACCACATCATGTCTTTACATATATATCACCTATTCAGTATGTACGTCCAGACATATCACATGTCTGTATGGCGTCCTTGAGTGTTGAATAATGCGCCTTAAATAGAATGTATTATTATCCTTATTATTATTACCAGGATATTAGCACAAGGGAAATACTTTTTTTTCTGTTTTTTTTTTTCTGTTTGTTTGTTTCTTCCACAGTTTGCCTGACCTTTGAAACCTTTGTTTCCTATCTAACTTGAACAATTATTTGACGAGACAAGGAATAAGTTATAGGACACCCTTTGATACAATTTTTTTGTTTGAACTATCGGCGATTAAGAAAATACAGTTTTTTCTTTTCTTACTGACAGGCCATGGGGCAATAGGCTGCTACTCTTGCCACTTCATGGAGCAAAATATGTTTTTTTGTTTAGAAATCAATGGGTCAGCTGTCTTTTTGTACATTTAATGAAATGTAATCATCAATCATTTTGTTACTGAGATTTTTTTTTCAGATTATTATTAAGATACTCTTCCTTTGACTCTTCAGCACAGCACTAGGGTTTGATTTCAGGAAAAAAATAACTGAAAATCTCTTTGTGCAAGACAAAAGTACGCAAAATAATTTTCTGACAGAATGCGATGAGGTAGCGTGGTTCCTGGGAGATCCTTAATATTTTCATCGTCTAACTGTGACACCGTTCCTTTTGTTCTGATGATGGTCCACTACCATAAAAAGGAGCGTGAGCCAGTCCTGCTTTGCAAACTGATGCAATACAGTATTGACATTGCCCCCTCCCCATTTCACTGCACAGATGTGGATATCGGATGTGGAGGTTGTGAAAGCCGGTGAGTTAAATCAGGTTGGATGCCAAAAACTAAGAGGTGGCTCAATGGAAGCCTAACTGACTGAATCAATTAGAGTATTTTATGTTACAAAAATGCAGTAAAATGCTTTTTTTGTCCAGCAATTTTTCAATGTAACCATTCATAGCTCAGTGCAATGGCTTCAAACTGATTTACCTTCTCTTGTTCCCAGAATGCTTCTTTCAAGAGGTGCCCTTGCTACAAGAGTGGAAAAGATCCAGAGGATCCTGTAAATTATTTCAATGTTATTTTTTTCCCCCTCAGCTAAACCTGTTATTCAAAATTAAGGTCCTACAGTTCTGTGAATATAATCCTATAAGGCAGGCAAAACTTCTGGCAACCTGTTAGAGTGACTTCCACAGTCCCTCATGGGTCTAAAGCTTTTAACGAAGGAAAGCAATTTCACACCCGAGTGTTTCGTTACTCGACTGTCTCTTATCTGAAAAAAAACTAACAACAACTTGAGAGTTTTTGGAATGACAACTACACTTTGTTATCTCCCCTGAACCCCTTATTGAAATAAACAAGACACAAACAACACATCTGTGACGTACACATGAAAAACTAAATCTTATTTTGACGGGAAATCCAACAACCAACCAGAAATATTACTTCAGTTTCATTTGGCATTGGCCATGTTAAAAGCTGATAATGAATATCAAACAAGTGCAAAAATGAAAGGATCTCGGTAATTACTGTTACTCATCACTTTATGTGCTTGACTATATCCTTTGTTGCTTCCTGTCTGATTACATAAATGCTTTACTCCTTGTTGGTGTTGTGGTTGTTTTCCTGTTTGTGTTCCTCGGGATAACAGAGTGCATTTGATTTATGTTCCACTGGGACTCAAAGGCCATAGTTATTTTTTTCTGAAGAGACCAAAGCCACTTCAGTGGCAGGAATATGGCTGAATATTATGCATCTACTCCATTAAGAACTCTATTATCACAAATGTCTGTGTACGTCATTGTGTACCAACTCCCTCCAGCAGTCATGCACCACTGGCTGAAGCTGGGAGACTGATGTGCTTGATATGTCCCCAGAAATATTGCCTCTTCCAAACTAACAGTCTAAATCTGTCTGTCTGGGTAATCATGGTGGTGTAGAGCATGGATAGCTGTGGACAGTGGAGGCAGCTCACCAATTTCTCACTGTTTCACTGATGATTCTGTCAGAGTTACAAGTTAAAGGCAGGGCATTTGTGCCGGTGTTAAGATGGGGCACTGTGGGTAATGAGCTTGGTCTTCCTGCATACACTGGCAGACCACAGGAGTTAATCTAATGATGGGGAGAGGGCTATGATTCCTAATGGCCTTAGGGAGAGAGAGACAAGCCGGGTGATAGGGAGTGATGGACCCTCCAACACAGAGGCCCCCTTTCCTCTCCAATCATTGGGGCAGCATGCTTTTATTACACTCTAATTCCTCTCTTTACTGTTAGGAATCAAAGGAAAAGGGATGAATATTGTCACTGCTGTTCACGGTTGGAAAATTTTTGTCATCAAGTCAATATTTTGGTCTGTTTTAATTTCATCTGTCACTAATCATCAGGTGCAGTTTGTTGTATGTTATCAGGCTACTGAACCATAAAGTAGGGGTTTATCAATAAGGTTGAACAACAAACAATCATCATACTGGTTCACTGCTCAGCATCCTTTTCCCTATATATATTCAGTAAAAAAATGGATGTATGCAATGTTCCCTCTAATTTTCCATGTGTCTGAGCAAAAACGCAAACTCTCTGAGCGTTCCCTTGGACCACTGTGACCGACATCAGACGTGTGCACTGTGGTCACGGCAGTATCACATCAAGTTACATGGTTTATTAAAAGAATGAAATTACATCAGTAATTTCCATAATACTGCTTTTAATTAAGTGATTTAGTCTACTTACTATGAAAAAGACAAAAAATATGTTCATGATATGTGTCTTACGTTAACACCACTGGAAGTATAAATATGTATTTTAACAATGGCTTAACATGAACTGCCTGCCGAACTGAGCCAAATATAAACTCCAATTTTTGAAAACACACTTAATTCCATCCCCATTTAAATGTTTTCTCCAGTTTCCATTCCGTCACTTTTCCCTCTGAAAAGTCGCTGGTTACTTTGGCCTCGCGACACGTTTTGCAGAGCGGACCTTTCTCACGCGAAAAAGAAAAAAATCTCATCCAATTTCACCGCTTGTTCTCCTGTTTGCACGGACTCCGAAAGCCATTCCATCTTAAAAGAGCCGCATTTCTCTTTTACTTTGGCTTAGTGAGTGGATGTGTCGCTGCCCGTTCATTGTGCCTTGATAAAGGGTTTAGCATTTGCGTCTTTTTATTCTAATTTCTTATTCTGTGATGTTTTGTTTTAACTACTTTTTGGAGTTCAAAATTATTTTCGACTCACTGTATTTTATGCGCAGCATAGATTTTCTTGTGCGCTAAGAATGTGCGAGCAGTGCGCAATTGCGCAAGCGCGCAGCTTAGAGGGAACATCGGGTGTATGCATATATCATAACTGATGGAGTTGAGATTATTTCTGTGCGTTTGATTACAAGGAGTATTTGGCACATCTATCTGTATTGCAATCACTAATTTTTGAGAGACACGATCACCGCTGTGAGCTTATTGGGTTTGACACAGCATGAGGTGTATGTGTCTGTATTCAGGGGCTGTGATTATTACTAAATGTCTAAGGCTTTCATTTATTGTGATTTGTACGAGCCTTCGGCTGTCACCTGCAGAAGATTTGTCACAGGTTAACATTTTATAAAATACACACCCCAGTCATTAGGAAAAAAGAATTGAAAGATTTTAGGTTAGAGATGAGATTGTGTTGAACGGCGAGACATATTTTAAATTATGTTTTACAGTGTGATTTACATTTCCATCAGTCATCTAAGAGAATCATGTACTATATATGATAATCATATTGTGTGGTCTTTTTCTCTATACACAGGACATTGGATATTAATCCAGCAGTGTTTATTAACTTCCTGTGACTTTCCTTGACCTTCCTTTCCTCAAATTGTAATATATTAATAAGATGAATTAAATAAATGATGATGTACAGTCCTTCATATTTGTGAACTGCCTTGAGAAATGTACCGAGAGGCACTCATAAAAGTCTCTTCGCGTGCCT
Source organism: Fistularia tabacaria (assembly GCA_901007705.1). Lineage (NCBI taxonomy): Eukaryota > Metazoa > Chordata > Actinopteri > Syngnathiformes > Fistulariidae > Fistularia > Fistularia tabacaria. The sequence continues at coordinate 208,904 of CAAKHD010013770.1, read as the reverse complement.
GGTAAATCAGAATAGAGAATCTCTACAGTGATCTACTGTAGTACTGTAATGTTTTTCTGATGACAATGGCAAGTATAAAAATGTTTCCAGCAATTCTGCAGATAAATGTAATTATGAACCAACCAACGAACATTGGTAGTAAGGGCAGGTGACAGATTCTCAATATGGTTCACATATTTTTTGCTACATATTTCTTTAAATAATTTCTGTCACGCATCAATAGCCATCACTTCACTGAAACCACGAATAGATAAAAAAAAAATATATACACAAAGACACAATATCTTCCCCTGTCTATATTATGAAGGTTCTGACAGTGTGTCCCTCTCACTCCCCAATTCAAATCTAAATCGAATCTGGCTAAACACCTTTTATACATCAGCTTCATCTTATTTGAAGTCTTTGCCTAATTGCAAAGACACAAAACAGTCTTCGCTGAATTGCTGCGCAGACTGGGAGGTATTTTGTTCATACTAAAATTACTTTCTTGTGACCCTCCAAAAATTCACTTTTGTCTCACTGTTCTCCAGAAACATCCCCTGAACAAAAGCCTGCCACATCCTAGCCCCAGCCATTCACCACCTTCCACCTCCCCTTCACCTACTGAAGCCTCCTATCTTCCTATTACAGCTCAAAATGTTGTAATTCTTCTTTTTTCTAATCATTTCCACTTTCTGACGGTGTTTAGCATTTTGGTTCAGCTATGAAAAACTAGATTATTTTCATCAAAACAAACAAGAATAATTACGAAAAGATTTAGAGACATCAGCCTGACCTTTCAGGGGCCTGATTGTCTTCACCTTTAAAGTCTAATTATGTTCAATTAACTCTAGTCTTTATCCAGATACATCACTTCAACAGGATTACTATTTCTTTCTTTCATGCATTGCTGTGTAACTATGACATTTCTGTGATATGCCTCATGCATTTAAAGCTTTCAGGCACATCTGAGGCTCCATCACAGCAGAGTGGAGCTAAGCATTCACCATCTTTATCCCGAATGAGAGAGACTCCAACAGCAACAGCCTGTTCCAAAGCACCTTTGAACGTTGGGGGAAAAATCTTCTAATTTTAGCCAAACATAAGACCAGCTACCTCCCGACAAACAACTTAAGTCACTGAGGGCAAAAATGCCAAGATTTCCTGACTGCATTGAGCACTTAGCTATGATATTGGAACAAATCCGAAGACCTGAGGAACACAAATCAGATGTCAAAATATGCTGACTGAGGGGAACATGTCTGTTCCCCACCAGGTAATTGACTTGCGCTCAACTTCTTCCATGTTCCTCCATGTAACCAAGCCTTAGCAGTGTAACACTTGTTATATCTTCTACACAACCCAAGAGACGTTGACAAACTGGCACCAGAAGGAGGAGAGAAGAGCAATTTGCAGCAAGAGAATTCCCATCCTGGTATAACAACCTGTTTGAAATCTTGGAATGTTCTGCATGTCTTGGCAAAGGCTGCCTCTGATATTCCAGGTTGTAGATAGTCCCAGCAAGATGGGTCAAAGCTGCCTTTGAGAAAAAAAATCAAGGTCCTGTCTTACTTTTTCCTCTTAGAGGAGTGTCTGATGTGACCCCTGAAACAGAACTTCACATTGACAAAAGTCCCGAACATGAAAATGAAAGCCAACAACTACAGAAATGGCTGGATCTTCCAAGTAGTCTTTGTAATATGGCACTGGTTTGGAGAAACGTTTTGGAACCCCATCAGACAAGGCTACACATGGGCAGAAGCCAGTGTGTCAACCCACCAACATCACAGCAGTAGTCAGACCAGGGGTCCAACTCAGGGCAGTGGTCCCCCAAGTGGAACATGGCAGCTGCCTGACATAGTCTTCTGTTTTATCCCTGCCACTATAGTCAGTGTGGTGGAACTGACTGTCACATAGGAGGAGGATATAAGGGCTGCTTTTTGGGGAAAAAAAAGAAGAGTGGGACAAAGAGCTGCCAGAGGTCTGCTCAGAAACTGGGTGGAGGGCTTTTAGATCCACAGTGTAAGCTGGCTGCAGAGGCTACACCGAAGCATCCACCCAGCGACTCCTGAAATCTCTTGGTATCACAGGCAGAAGTTAGCCTTAAAACCCGTGGCAGAGGAATTGATTAGCCAGAGTTTGAAAACTAAAACTGATTAAAGACAGTTTTGGAGAAATTTTTGGATTCCAGGCAATTTATAGTCAATGTATCTGTTGTAACGCTGTTTGTTTCTTTCTCCAATATGTATTTCTCAGTGTTTTCAGAGCTATTTGAGAGTTTGCTTCCAATAGCGGTACTCTCCAAAGTGAGTGTAAAACATGAGACGTGTGGATCTCTCGTGCTTCTGAATGCCTTCTGCCGGCTTCCCCACCACAGCAAAAGCACTTCATAGACAGCAGTTGTTTTATACAGTCAGCTGTGGCTTCCTGTAATGTGAGCAAAACTAGATATCTGCTGTATAGGCAGTTGGCAAACAGCATCAGTGATAACCACCAGATACCCACAGATGACACACACACACACATCATCTGCAAACATTTTGTGAGTGTGAGGTTTTGTCATGGGGCTTGAGTGGTTTGGAGTGGTGTGAGAATAGCAGTCAATTAAGTGGGGTTTTTTTGGCTTCTCTTGATACCAACAGGAAGCCACTTCAGGAAATGGGGGGCAATAGGTTGAATCTGTGTGAATAGGTCATGGGTGAATATCACGAGATGTGACTCGGATCAAGACTGTCATGGAGGTAATAGGATGGCCGAGAAGAGACGCTGTGTGTAGCCGGATGGTATGTAGTCATCGATTACATTTCATATTTTAAGCGGCAAAAGTGATTAACAGCAGTTACCTGTAAACAGCAGATTACTTTACATTAAATTAGTTAATTAACTTAAAAATTACTTTAATTATTTTAAATATGTTACTTGGGTAGGAATAGCCTGGGTAGCTTATCCACATAATACCCCAAAAAAATTTCCCCTTTTGTTGAAGACATAATCTGCAGGTCTTGATATCCCATTTCATTTTAAAGTATTGGATGAGACAAAGGTCAGAAGTTATGTAGAGTCAAGGTCAAAGGACCTTTTACAAAAAAATGTGACACTGCCAGCAGGTGACAGTTTAGGGCTCAAACACGATTACATACTGTCTGGATTATGGTCGGATTAGTACAGTGATCAAGTTATTGATACACACAAACATCCCCCAAAAATATAATGTAGTGACACAACTCGGTAAGGATGTTACAAACCATTAAGAAGAATAAATGAAAGCAGCCTTGTTCTGAATCCACCGGAAACTAATGAGATGTGCACAGTTTATGACATATTTGATTAGCCGTTATTCTTGTGCTTGAATATCGAAGAGGAAAATCTCGCCTGCCAACGAATTACACCAACATGCAGCAGACATGACTAAATCTCAGTGAACACACTCTCTTTTGCCCACTGACTGCAATATTGAGTGCATTCCTAACACAACAACGCTGCATCTCAAGAGTAACATGGATTCTCTCTAATCAGGTCAGGCAAGTTGGTTCACTTATATTGCCAGAGTGTATATCTCCCCCCATAACAGATATCAACACTCATACCCTGACTCTTCCAGCTCAATTTGAATCCAATATATCATGCACCAACAACCAGGTTATTTGACGGGCTCGACCCACTAAACCCTGTATGTAATGAGGAGTGAATCCTGCAGCGGTGGAGGGTTAGGGCTTTCCCCCAGTCTGCTCCTCTTGGCCCAGCTTCAGTTCAGCGTGTGACTCAGCTCTCTGGATGCCCCATATCTGTTGGGTGGCAGCTGAGACAGTTCACTGGAGTGGAGTTCAATTATAAACCGCAGTAGTAGGCTATCTTAAGTGCTCTTGGTAAGACAAATGGGTCTATCCACAGGAAATTAAATGCAACAGTTGTTTGAGTCTTGTCTCATTTAAGCCTGATGCCCAAGCACTAATTTTAGATCACATCACACTTTATGTTTTTCCACAGGGAAAAGATATGACAGAATTGCACAAATAAAGAAAAAAAAAATACAGATCAAGATATGAAATAGATCAAGAGCAATGCAAATATCAGCAATAGTGTACACTTACACTGAATTTATGTGGATTTTCGATGGCCAGTTTAGGCGGCACAAACAATCTGAATAGACGTTACTCTTGGTTAGAGAAATTACGCAAACTAATTAACTGCTATTGAGCAAAAGTTAAAAAGAATTTTAAAATGAACAAAAAAGGGAAAAAAGGGGTTCAAATTGAATCATTCAAGAGATTATTGAAGCAGCTGCAGCTGGTTTCACAATCTGGCCACAGAGGCATCAGCTGCCTGCAGGTGTTTGCTACAGTTAGTCCTCATGACCTGCACTGTGACATGTGCCCAACCATGTAACTGTTGACAGATTACTTGAACAATTTAATATGTAGGGAATGAGTCAAAAGATGAGCATGTTCCAGCACTGTTCATTTTACCTAGTTGCTATGTAAAGAAGGGTGAATGGATGGAGAAGGAGAAAATCATTTAAAACTCACCATCTGTCCGGTGATATTTTGAAATACTGATTTCATTTTTAATTCATGGCAGACGTGTATCTAAAACTCCATCTAATATGGTCATAAAATGTTAGCAAACTGTGCTAAACTATGACAATGACTATGGTAACCCCATCTGCTTCATAGTTGTCAGCATTTTATTATTTACATTAGACACATGTTTGTGTATTATGAAATTAATTTAGCTCAAGGCACAGCATGCAGACAGCTACTGTGGATGCATATCATCATTGACATGTCTACTTGCATCAACTGCTGGCAAAATGTGGCTGTGCATTAGTCACAATCATCACCATTAAATCCAGTCCAGAAATACTGTATTGCTGAAATCCATTGTTCGTACAAGAGACAGATTTGCATAACTCTTATATAATTTTTGCAGTGCCTTGACAAATGGGGAGGGCTTCTGAAGAAACGGAGCAGAATTAAGGGACAACTGAAGAGGAGCCAGGCAGACAGGCGAAACCTTTCTGCAAGCTTTCAGTGCTAAGCGATCCAGACGGGGTATCTGTCATGCTCGATGCCAATTCTAAGTAAATTCTGAGGTATATGACAGCCCTTCCTCCCACCCTTGTCTAAAGGTTGTGAGGTGGCGAGGGCTAAATATTAACCCTATTGATATCAAGTTAGTTGTCATCTCTGCTACATTACACCTGAAAATAACATGGCAGTTGAACAATTCTGAAGCATGTGTCACCAATGCTCTCTGATCACAACACATGAAGGAGCAATCATGATGCCGTTTCGTGTAAACCGGGGCACATGATCAGAAACTATTTATTATGTTTTCATCCTCAGTTTGAAATTAACCCTCTCAAAACTATAAGGACTAACACATGTGGGTGTGACAGACTTGTCTTTTAAAGCCTATGAAAGATGTAACATACGCCCATTGAGACTGGGCTGCAGTAGAGCTCACAGCTGGAGAACTGTGGAAATGAGGATCTACTATCTCCATTCATTGCTCCGCTCCTGCTCCTCAGCTGTTCCATTCTCAATCAATAGCTTTTAGGAAATCAGATTCTACCCTGCACTTTGCAATGAAAAGACTCTTTTGTTGTGAAGCCCATAGTATGTGTAATGATCTGCAAGCTGAAGAAACAGGCATGTTTTCAAAGGCATTTTCTCTCATTGCAGAAAATTACATAATCTGCTAATGTAAGTAAAGCTTGAAAAGCTTTGGGGGAAAAGCAGCATTCATAGCCAAAGAGGAATTAAGGTGATGTCTACCTATCCATTGGCGTGAAGTGGTTGAAAAGTACTGTGATGTACTGTATGGCATAAGGCTTGCATGTGAATAAACCATCTTCTTTCCCCCATGGCTCCAGGTGTTTACTGGGACCTCTAATTCCCATCTGTATATATGCTTTACCTCCTCCTACTCCTCCCACTCTTCTGCTCCTCTCTGTAGATCCGGTTCTGGTGCCTGGAGCAAAACAAGAAAACAACAATGAATTTAATTTGACCAGAGCCAAGTCAGACAACTTCTTAATTATTTTCTTAGAACAATATATCACAAGGGTACATCACTGAGGTACAAAGGCATGGCCTTGGTTACACATTGTACACACATGGTCAGACTAATTAAACCTTTTCTTGATTAAATGTGGATTACATGGATAATTTGATGGGCTTCTTTAGATCCCAAGTTTGTGTTGTGTTCTACTATATGCATTTAAAACCCCTTCAAGACATGAGGGGTTTACTTGTCATACTTGTAAAAATACAAACTGAAGTGCCTTTTCCATAGAGACCAATATGATTACGACATAAATTCATTAAAACCCCTCTATGGTTTATCTCTTCTTGGAAAAATATGAGTTTACATATATCATTGGAAATAAATGGATATACAAATGTTTTGGTCATTATAATAACATTAATCTCTTTGCTGCTTCCCAATTTACCCAAATTCACTTTGAAACATTTGTGATGTCACAACGTCCACATATGGGGCAGCCTTTAAAACATAGATTTTCACAAACAATACAATTCTGCAAATCCATTATTCTACACAGTGAATTTTTGATATTCACAGACAAAAACTAAAGAAGAACGATGGGCATATCAACAGAAGGAGACTTTGAATCATGCTGTGAGAGAACAGGAAAGAGAGAACACCTTGAATGCAGACAATAAAGTTTACAGAATGCCTGATGAATATAAATTATGAAGGAGAAATACCTCCAGATGAAATTCAAAACAAAAAAAATAATGAATATGATTGAAAATAATTGCAATTTTTAACCTAAAACACATGCAGTCATATTTTTAGCCATGTATTACAGGTCAACTTATTTTCAGTTTAGTTTCTCGCGTTATTACATTATGGCTGTGAAAATAACTGGTTGTAAAATGGTGAACATATGATTTCTTTTTCCTGAACTAACATCACCATCTGTTGGTCTTCAAAGGTAACTGCTTCAATCTTTAACGGAAAGCGGTCATGCAACAGCTGTGTTGGTACATTGAATTCTCACTTTAATTTCACACAAGCTAAAGAAAAAGAGATATGAAGATGAGATTCCATGTGCACAAAAGATCTAATGGAGGACAGGCTAAATACTGGACAAAATCAAATTAGTGCCAACCACCTAATGCAAAGCAGCAAAATCTTGTTCAAGTCAGAAGTTATTATATATCCGATACCTGGGCGGGAGGTCCAATAGTTCAGCTGAAGTGAAAAGAGTAACAAAATATTCTAGTCCTGAATGGGCACTGGTAGTTTGATGTAATTTTACTTTAGTTGAGAGATATGCGTTCCGGTAGAATGACAATGTGTGTGGGGGTTGGGGGCGGGGGATCAAAGTCAAAGTCAAAGTCAGCTTTACTGTCTATTTCTCCGGATGTACTGGACATGCAGAGGAATGGAGAAGACATTTATCACAATCCCATGGGGTGAAGGAGAGAATGAAATCAAGATATGATGCTGTGTACTGCAATAGGGAATTTAACGAGTTACAACACGATCCTTCTGTATGGCTGCTTTCAAATATTTCAATTTAAATCAAGGAAATTTTGGTTGAAATGGGGATTTTGAAAAGTCTTTTTTGTGATTACAAAGTGGTCGCTATATTCAGAGAATCCTTTTATTTTGAGCTCATCCTGAAAATAAATCATCTTTGGGGTCTAATATCCACTTTCATTTAGATTTTCATCTGCAACCAGTTGTTATGGTGACCACTGGGCATCTTTCCCCTTCTACAGATTAGATTCTGATGTGAAGTTAATGGAAGCTCCATTCTCCTGTGAGAATACTGTATGTTGCACTTGCATTCAGCACAACGTTCCAGTCTTAGTTCTGTGAGGTCTGCTGTCAATGTTGAGGACAGGAATGGGACATGGTGATGTACAAGCTTGGTGACAGCTCTGCTCAGTCAATGTAAAAACTGTTTTTCTATTTTGTTTTGGCCTTTTTTATAAACAGGCAGTTTTCTCTTAAGATTTAAATCACAGAAATGAGACAATGGGCTGGTGTCTACATTTTGAAGAACATTATTCAAGGATCCAAGAATTCAAAGTGTTTATGGTCATATGCACAGTGAAAAAACATGTTTCCCTTTACCATGATTATCTTTTTTGCTATCTTATGTGAATGCAAGGTAGTATTATCTCAGTATGAAATAAATATGTAATGGTACATCATAAAAGCAGTGAAACGGCAGCATGTGAAAAATACGGTGTAAATGTAAAGTCTACAGAATTGTAAATAATTTGGCTAGGACTAAAAGCAATGATCATGCAATTAAACAGGAGCTAACTGAAAAGAGCAAATTGAGAGTGTGCAAATTAAGGAGGGAAATAGTTCATTGCAGGCAGTCCATGAGTATTCTGAGGTAGTCAGTGGCTTTTTGATGAGTTTGATGACTGTGTGCAATGTCAGCAATGAGTATGCAAACTGGAGAAGTAAATATTAAAATGTAAACCATCAAGTACAGTAATAATGTATTAATTAAACCATATCAAGTAGTTATATGTTACATATAGAAAATGCAGAACAAAACCACAAATGAGGATACGTATTACTCGTATCAATTGGGACATTAAATTAGAGTAGACTGAAAATGAATTGAAAAAGATTTGAATATGATAATGTATGGGAAAAAAAAGATTCAGCTGCTTTCCTCTCAGACTGAATAGATCGCTACTGGAATCTTACAATTTCAGAATCACTGCACAAGGCAAACCCATGTATTATATAATCATGACAGCCAACAAAATTGTTCAACGCATGAATGAATACTGTAAACACGAAAGAAAAATAATCAGAAATCGAGCTCAACCAAACTGGCAATTTTTGTGTGAAATACACTGAAAATCGGATTTTATCTGATAGAAAGATAATGCTTCCCATTACTGTCACCCAGTCATTGCAAAGTACAATTCAGATATTTTTGAAAAAGAGTCAAATCTTATTATATTTTATTTATTTATTTTGTTGTAGTCACTGTGCTCAATTTAATGTTAAATAAATTCATCCCAAACCGGGGAACGGGGGGGGGGGGGGGGGGGCTTCCCTTCTCTGTCCCTTTTTTTGTTGTAGGGGGGGGGCTGGTTTTTGGTGTTTTTTTGTTGTCAAAAAGAAAATCC